>DF239723.1:45594-119230 GCA_000507305.1 Breviolum minutum Mf 1.05b.01
GGGGGGGGGGGCCCCCCTTGACGAGACCCCCCCCTTGGTCAATTTTGATCAATTCCTAATTGACAAGCGACTGAAATCACTCAAAATGAACCCCCCCCAGTCAATTGAAATATTGATAAATGAGAACTTCAGCTGAGATCCAATGATCTCGCTTTCGTGATTTTTTCTTTGTGGTGAAATCATCCTCAGTGGCCCACCCGGGTGAAGTCTTTTTGCTTCCTTCACTAAGACTCTGACACCACATTGGTCACCGGATCCTGACCGCCACGTCGTGGGAAACCCGTGCATCACCAGTCGGCACTTGTACAACGGATGATAACACACATGCCATGTGTTACACCTCCAAAATTTAACATAGATACCTATAGTTGGTGGTTTCAGCCGCCCAGTTGAAAAATATATAAAAATATGCTCGTCAAAATGGGTTCATCTTCCCCAAGTTTCGGGGTGAAACTTCACAAGCTGAAAATCATCCAAGTACTAGGATGCCCCAGGAAGTAAATACATGGTTAGTAATTAAATGGGTTATAGCCTACTTGTAAATCGGGTATATTGGACATTATAACACTCAAGATTCAATCACCTCGAAAAACCTAAAAACTCCCCAAAACTAACAGGTCGCATCATGAAAAATAGAAAATAGGGACTAATACATCATCCCTGGCGACCTGACATCGCTCCCCAAATATCACAGGGTTTTGTTAATGGAAAGTATATAATGTCATGTTTTTTCTGCAGCCTGTTTGGACCTGCCTCCAAAATTGTCCTCCAACCCTCCCCAAAACCAAAGATCCTGAAACAGAAAACCCAGCCAATGATTTTCTTCGGAGCCAAACGAAAAAAACACAAAACACACCAGTGGTGATTCAATTCGTGACCTCTTCATCCCCTAATTCGTTGGAGGTCACTTAACCATTCCCATACCATCCATGTATGGTATATTTACCTACATTTTGTGGGTTTTTATGGTAAATGTGGGTAAATATACCATACATGGATGCTATGGGATTGAACCGGTCACTGATCCATGCTTTAAAAAGGTCACGTTTGCAGCATTGCCCAAACAAAATCCATCCCTGAAGGGGTCAGTCAGGACCTGCGGAAGCCATGGGACATTGAAGACCTGCAAGCCTCGGTCAGATCGGTTGTTTCGAAACAGAAAAACAACGGTCAACAAAACGGCCGATGATTTTACGGCCTGACTAGTTGGTGGTTTCAACCCCTTTGAAAAATATGAGTCAAAAATGGGTTCATCTTCCCCAAATTTCGGGGTGAACATAAAAAATCTTTGAGTTGCCACCACCTAGCCGATGATTTTACTGCCATGAGCTTCTTAACAAGTGTCTTTTCCTAACCCCCCAAACTTTTCTGCAGGTCGACCTTCGCTTCTTACATTTCTTACTGTCGTGTCTTTTTCTTTGGTCATTTTGAGGCCAAAGGGACGTCGAGACTCGTAGCCCATATATCCATTGGGCAACTGGCCGGAGCAAGCCTTAGCCATCAATGAGCCGTGATCAAACACCCGGAGGTGACTGTGACATGAAGATCATGAACCATGAGTCATCCTGGGTTGGTTTATGTATAGGGTTCCAGTCGGGTATCAAACTTCAGGTCTGCGAAAGGTCTGTTTTTGGGTGTTCAGATTTCAGCCCCGACTGGAGGATTGAGGGACGGTTTCACAACCTGCTTAAAGGGATCATAACCCGTTGACTACCCAGTTACTAAGTATCATTGGTTATCCCAGTAGAAGCAGTAACCCACCAGGGGTGTAGCTCTATTCACAACCCTCTATGACCACTAGGAAAGTGGAGCTATTATCCCTTACTTCTAATCCCATATAGGGTATATTTACCTACATGAATGGTTGGCTTTTGATGGTAAATGTAGGTCTAAATAAACCAGTCCCATGGATCCTATTTCTAATTGGTAGGGGCCCACCACCTTGTGAGTTTTCCGACCTTTTTTGTTGTCACCCACGAGTTCCAAAATGCACTTCCGAAGGTCTGCTAGTAACATGACGGCCATGGCTGACCCATCGAGTGACCCATCGGATCCAGACACGCGGAGTGAAACGTCACAGGTCACGACATCTAATTCTAAACATGAATTCACGAGTTGCATCACCAGCTCCTTTGCTTGCTGCTGCTCTCCCACCTTTTCCTCAGGATGTGTCATGTTTTTTTCATTGTTCAATCAAGGTGACCAAAGTCAAGGACAAAATGTGTGTTTTTGTGTTGCTTTCTTTTGGACGTGGTTGTTGAGATTTTTTGTTAGCGCTTCATGAGAGCAAGGAATGAAGAAAAACAAATTGCTGAGAAGGATAAACTTTGGAGGCCAATGAAAAAATACATATATATATATATATATGGTGGTTGTCCAAAATTCTTTCTTCTCGAAACGGCCATTCTTAGCCGAAAAAAAATTACTTTAGCCAAACTTTCGCCATACTCACAAAAAGCTTTCGCGGGGCCCTATGTTGGATTGTATCTGGGAATTTTTGTAAGGAAACAGAAGCTTGACAAGGGAAATCTGCCTGTCTGAGACTCATTCTGTGGCGGCTGCGCATTCACGTGTGGCGTTTTGCCTTTATCGGTGGTCCTTTGCTCACCTTCTCGGGCCAGTTCTGACACTCCCACACCGAAACTAAGGGCTCACCTGCTTCCTGCCTCTCTGGAAACAAGACATAACAAGTCAACAGTTTAGGCCACCTAGCTTTCAAGAGAAGGCCGTCTTTCGCCAAGCTTTATCAAAACTTTCGCCAAACTTTCGCAAATCGCCCTACATAAACTTCATCTTCAAAAATCCAGCTATGTTCTAGTCATATCTTACTACTTTCGCCAAACTTTCGCCAAAAAATAATTTACTTTAGCAAATTCAGCTTTTAACTTTCGCCAAAGGTCATTTTGGCATGCCAAAGGTCATCGAATACTACACGCAAGACAAGGACCTTTTGGACGACACCCATATATATAATATGCTATATAAGATTTAATGACATAGAATATATTAAATTAGATTTATATATATCAAATTGTATTGTATTGTATCATTTTGTATCATAAGCTAATACAATACCCACGAAAAACGATGATTGAATGCAAATGCATCTGGTTCCAAACCCTAAAAAATTGTGTTGCACTTTTACTTGGTCTACACCCCTGCAAAACTAACATGACAGGCTGGAAAATCCCTTATGTTTGAAATAGGAACTACATCTTCATCCATGGTGGATTTTCCATTGTCATGTTAGTTTTCGGGTAGGATTTTTTAAAAACTCCACCCCTATCCGGGGCGAATAAAGGTACACAAGATGTGCCTTTACAGTGAATTTCCTAAACAAAAAAACGATACTACCAACTCTACAAGGTGGGCCCCTACTACAGTTGATGGAAGAAATCCTGCACCACCTGGGATGTGTAAAACCCTGTAAATAATGGAATAAACTACCTATCAACTGGTGCAGGAGTTCTTCCATCAACAGTAGTACCGCTTGCTAGTCATGGCACACATGCACTGATCAAAGCACTGTATGTGAAAACATCTCGATGAAGTTGCATTCCTTCCATCCGTTCGGCCAGTGCCAGTCCCATGTCCTTGGGTCGCAGACTTGGGTGGCCCGATGGCCACGGAGGGTCCAATGATCCAACGCTAGGGCTGAACCACCCATTTGAAAGATACGTGCTTGTCAAATCGGATCATTTCCATAGGTAGAGGTGAAACTAAGAAATATTTGAAACCACAACCAAGCCAGTGTCACAGGATGTGTTCTTCTTTTCGGAGGTGTTTCTTGGTTCACTTACCCCAGAAAACATCCAAGTACGAATTGACAAGGCGTTGTTTTGCGGTATGTTTTTTTCCAAACACCGGCTCCCAGTCTCGGTATTTGCATGTTTTGGGTATCTTAAAATTTCATCAACCACCGGTGATGGTGAATTTTGTGGACATTAGATTTCTTCATGACCCATGCCATCCATGTATGGTATATTTACCTACATTTACCATATTTTACCATTAAAAACAACCATTCATGTAGGTAAATATACCATCGTCCCATGGATTCTTAGGGTGAGATCAGCACTCAAAAAAACATGAAGAAACTGCCGAGCTTCCCATGTGTGACCCTTTTCACAGGCGCTAATGGCCACATTGTACGTCATGGTCGTAGTTTTCAGGGAACCATCTTCAGCTTCAAACAAGAGTTCAAGTGCTTCTTGCCACTTCCCAGCATTCTCACAGGCACTTATGACAGAGTTGTAGGTGATGAGATCTACATGAGATCCAGCCTTAATTTCATGGAACAAAAGTAAGGCATATTGCCACTGTTGGCATTTTTCACAGGCACTAATTGTTGCACTATAGGCAATCAAATCCATCTTCATCCTTGCTAAGAGAGTGTTGAAGAGCAAACACATTGCAGCTTGCCATTGGTATGCCTTTTCACAAGCGCTGATTGCAGTGCTATATGCAATAATATCGCATCCTTCCTTCAAGCACAGCTGCGGGTTTTTGGAAGGAATTGTGAGCAAATTGAGCTGTTGAGACATATTGAATCAAAAGCAACTGGCCAAGCAATGCCCTTCGTTGAAAACCAAATACCCTCCCTGAAAGTAACAGTTCGCCCATTGAAAATGAATGCTTGGAAAACGATCCTTTCCTTTGTTGAGATGCCATCTTTTCAGGGGTGAGCTGTCAGTTTTAGGGAATAATCTCTTTGTAAATTCAACGTCATTGTATGACACCAATCCAACCTTCATGCACTATTGTTCCGATTGTTCCTGGGGAAAATCCCTGAAAGTTACCATATAGATTTGCTGCGATTGTTTGATCGCCCCCATATTGGGTAATTTAATGATCAACAACAACTGTTAGTTAGTAGAGAAGAAAATCATGCACAAAAGCAATCCAAAGGCACAATTGATCTGGACAAAGGAATGAGATGTGTATAAACATAGAAATAAGTACTACACCTTCTGGCATGGAACACAAATCTCTACACTCCGGGAAACTAAGATGGCAATGGACATCAGTCTGTTTCAGTAGGACATACATCTATACACATGCTGGATGTTCCGTTGCTATGTTGCTATACTCTATCACTTGGAATACATATGTATAGATATTCATATATGGCGTATAGCGAAAATGACATGATACCCCAGGTTGGAATTGGGTCTGAAAACTCCAGTGAAATGCACAGTTGATCATGTCATGTGGGGCATTGTTTCTGGAGAAATTATAATATTTCACCAACCTGGATTTCCCTGAAGTAAGGGGATTTCCCTTACTAAACCACCATTTTGGGGGCCCAGGTCGTGTGAGGTCGCTATAATTTGACCAGATTGTTTAACCTCCATGATCCATCTATTCTCCAAAGGCCAACCATTTGGGATAGAAGTTGAACATCATCAGCAATACCCTCCATGAAACTAACAAACACTTGAGCTACGGAAAAAAAACCTCTACTTTCCATTATACTGGTTGGTTTGTAGGGATCCTTATATTCCCTTATTAAAATCCCCATATTTTAATTGGGTAGTATAATCCCCTATACAACCTAAACAACCAGGTCTTTTCTTCGCCCCACATCGACATGCCATCTAAAAATGCCATCAACACTTCCCCCACAACATCTTGGCGACGCCTTGAGATGTTCTAACTCTGCCAGTAGGGACAAACTTCGTTGCCACTGTCCCATCCTTTCGCAAGCACTCATCGCCGCGGTATAACTCAATGCATTGGCATCAATTCGTAGACCTGCCACGAAAAAACGACGTGGAACCTTGGAACCTCATGGCACCCCACGGAAAAACTAGGGTTCGTTAATAGCCGGCCTTATTAAGGGACACGGAGGAAGTCCTTAATAAAGCCTTATTTCTGGTGGATGGTAGTTTTGATGGTAGTTAGGAGGGCCATGATAGCCCCTTCTTTTTGGACATGAAATATGACACCAACCCAAACCCAAACTTCATGCACTCTTGTTCAGGGGAAATCCCTCAAAACTACCATAGATTTGCTGCGATAGTTTGATTCACCCCAAAATGGATCCCATTTATGATCCATGACCCCTATTGTTTGAGAGCTCCATTGTTTCACCGAAAGTTTCAAAACTTGATTCTTGGAGAGTTTAGATATATCTATATCAATCCAATCTTTCCTATTTCGTGCACAAACATTGAAAAGAAAAGTAAACACTCATGAACAAAAATCACCCCACGCCAGCCATGCTAGCAGTTGTTTATCTGCATGCAAATATGCAATTTTTCCCCAACAATCTATGTATGGCATTTCTACCTACATTTGCCATAAAAATCAACTATTCATGTAGGTAAATATACCAGTCCCGTGGATGCTAAGGGTAAGATTCCTACATCACCAAATATTCAGTGCTACAACCTGCCAGTGCCAACGCCCATCAAACGAGGAAAACAGGGGATTTTTTTCGCAAAACTTGGAACATTTAATGTTCCAGTTCCAACCAGCTAAAAGACATAAAATCACGTATATATATATATAAATGGTAATTACATAAGAAGTTCCATTGGATTTTTAATAAATCATCAGCCATGGAATTTTTTCAATGTTCCAACCAGAAGTCAGTGCTGGGTGTTTTTCCTCTGAAAAACTGTGCTTGTGACCTCGGTGATTCAATTCGTGATCCTTTTATCCCCGATCGTTGGAGGTAACGAATGGCCTTTGAGTTTGGGTCACTTAACCATCCCGAGAAGGTCACCAGCAGAATTTCCAACTAAATTGATCTGTTCCCGGTTCCCAAATTTTTGGGGTAAAAAATCCGAATCAAACACTATTAGATCTATTAGAACTACTGTTCACTGTTGAAGGTTCAGAAATCCGGCAAACAACCACCTGCAATGTGGAAAAAAAACAACCTGTAAATAATGTGATCTGGTCAAATTATAATATTTCACCAACCCAGATTTCCCTGAAATAAGGGGATGTCCCTTAATAAGCCACCATTTAGGGGCCCAGGTCGTGTGAGGTTGCTATAATTTGACTAGATGTGATAAACTACCTTTCCCTCAAGTGGTAAACGTCAGATTTCTGAACCATCAACAAGCAACCCGGGAATGCCAAAAATTCAGCCTCTATGGAGGTCACCGATTTTTCATCCCTGAAAAAAAGGTGTTCAAAGGGTTTACCCTCCGGTAAACAAACATAGCAATGGAAAATCCCCATCTTGAATAGGAAATACATCTTCAAATGGTGGATTTTCCATTGCTATGTTAGATTACCGGAGTGTACTCATTGAAGCACCTGGCAGTTAAAACAACTAGGTGGTGGTTTCAACCCATCAACAAAAAAATGTTAGTCAAAATGGCTTTATCTTTCCCAAAGAAAAGATAAGTTATTTATAAATCCCTTCAAAATTCAATCAACCAGATTGATTGATGATGTTGCAAAATCCCTGCCGTCTTGTTTGTCTTGTGTTTTGAAAGTGTTCATCCCTAAAAATCTTCATGGGAATCATAAGGAGCCCACCCCCCCAATGCCGCCCTCCCAAAGAAATAAAGTCTTTTTAAGGGATTTTTAACCACCATGATCCCTCAATCAGGCTCTAATAAGGCTATCTTTTTGTTGGACGGAAATACGTGCCATTCATGGGGTTGGTACCCGTGTCCCTTATGATTCCCACGATCTTGAAATAAACTCATCTGGGCAAATTACTATACTTTCGAAAAACTTGAATGTTTCAGGCATTTTTTGGGGCCCTTCCCTGAAAACATCACCACATTTTGAGGGAATTCCCAACCTTTTGGGAAGTTGGTCATTTAAACACGACATTTTCCCAGAACTCATCCCCAACCTGAAAGTCGTTCAGACGAAAAAAGTTCATGAAATATGTTCAAGGCCATGTCCCATCTGCCCCTTGCAGCATTGATGGTGCTATTGTAAGAGATCACATCGAGACCGAAGAATTCGTCTTGCCTTGTGAGTGGTGCTGAGAGATGTTTCAGGTGGTGAAATATCTGGAAAAAAACAAACAAAACACATCCCTGGTGATTTTAAGTGAATGTTTCGGGGAAAAAAAAAAGGTTTAATGGATTTGGAGAAAGCAAGTTGAAAAAAAGAGGTGCACAAGTAAAAGGTCAAACATGGATATTCCACACAGTTTCAGGGTTAAAATGAAAACACAAAATAACATGAAATCAAACGTTGACGGAAATCATGGCCTAGTTGCTGTTGAAGTTTAACCAAAAGCTGTACACCATCTGGCCATCTCCCCAAGATTTCATAAGAATTGAGCAGTGTGTTGTAGGTGAAAAGATCCTGCTTCACCGATGCAAGATTCATTCTCTGGGCAAACTCGACTGATCTTTGCCATTTTGAGCCACTCTTCGAGCCACAGATGTAAATCATCGAATTGAAGATGATATCATCCAAGCTCAAATCCAACATTCCAGTCCTTCGAATTTGCTTGCATTAAGATGCTTGGAAAAAGTGAACCCAAACAAAATATTCTCCCAACATTTCGTGGGTTTTTTCATGGTGATGAATTATCCATGGTACAAATCCGTAGAAAGATCACCCAAAACAAAGCAAATCCAAGAATCTGAAGAAAGAAATCTATTGCATGTTGCCAGTCACATTTGGGGAGTGCAGCCACCAATCCACTAAACATCACCAGATTCATCTTCAACCGTTGTTGCTCGGTATTCACCTTAGGCCAGGGGTGGATCCTTCTATGGCTCATCAACCATCCCTTCCCTGACGTATCTCCCCAAACAAAATAAGGGTGTTTCTTGACGGCCTTATTAGGGGAAACACCAATGGTGAATAAGACCTCATTAATAAGGCCTTATTTCTGGGGGCGGAGGGTATGTTAGGGGGTGGGGTTGATTGACAAGTCATGATAGAGATCCTTGATTCACCTCTTTTCTTGTTTATAATCTCTACCTGAATCCTCCAGTCAGGTGTGAAATTAGTGCTCCAAAAAACCACCACAAAACAGGGTGACCAAGCGGCTGAAATGTCATACCCTTGGACGGTCTCGGTATACCATATATATTTATTATATACATTATATAATATATATTATATTTATATATAGAGCCGGTAGGTTGATGCCAATCGGATTTCGCATCAAAAAAGATGGGGAAGAAGCATTATTCAACAACTGTGTAAGACAAGGACATCCTGATAGCGAAAGTTTTTGAGATTCGGCCGGGCCTGCCTCAAAAGGAAAGGATCGATTCCGTTGGACGTTTTTCCACTTACTGTATCCAACCTTTGCTGTTAGTTTTAGGAAACTTACATATATATAAATGGGCTACCATTTATCAATGTGGTTATGGGGCCTTTAAATCAATGGCCTGATAACTGGGTCTTGGGGTTACAACCCCACTTACAGAAGTTATAACCCCATTTACAAGTGGATCCGGGGCCCACCTTGTAGGTAATTCGGTCTGTTTTGGGGGGATACGGATGCCACCTGGAGACAGCCGCAAACATCGACACTGGACGTTGCTTTTCCCCAAAAAAAATTGGAAACATATGGGTGTTTCCTTAAATGGTGGTACCCCCAAAACACCACAAAAAGGAAAACCCATGGTTGTTGGGTGCCACCATTTTAGGAAACCCCCATATTGGGCTCAATTTTTTTGGGGGGGTGAAAACACCGCAGCAGAAGTTGAGACCGCCACTTGGTCTTGAAACACTTTCAATACTTCCCCCACTTTTGTGGACATCATCCCTGGAAAATTTTGGAGATGTTTAGGATGAAAGACTCCCCTCTCCTTCCCTGAAGCACATCAACCATCCTGACTTGAACCTCCATGTCTTTGTAGGAAGTGGTGGGGTGCTCAAATTGATTCTTTGATCTCTACATAGTGACTCGCTGCTTTGTTGAGAGGTTTCTCGACTCTACTCTTGCATTTGTGGTGAATTAGTATGATAAATCATGTGTAAATTACTACAGTACGTTAGTCTACCCCCCAAAAAAACTAACATACGTAGTATCCCCTTAACTTTGATGCTTGGAAGATGAGGACTGTCCTTTCCCCCTTTCAACAAATGGTCCACTTTTCAGGAGACGAAATTCGTCGAAAAAAATCCGACGATCTCAGCTGCCACCCTGCAACTTGACAATCCTTTGTTTTGACGAATTTCTATTTGGCAAAGGATTCCCAAAAAAACACCTACCCAAGTCAACCAGAACATGTAGATTTTTGTGCCACAAAACAAAAAACTCGGCCGGATACTTTCCATGGGAAATCCTGGTTGTTTAATAGGGATCCTTATGTCATGGTTTACGAAAGAATCTCCCACATAACTGGATAGGAGTTCATCCCCTACATAACCTCTATATAATCCCTATATTCAATCCCTCTAAAACCCGAGTTTCCAACCAACCATCATTTTGGGTCACTTTTTCGCATTGCTCAACTAACTCGAGACCGCATCGAAGCGACAAGCAATGACAAACCCATCTGCCATGAGCGTTTTGCAATTTGACAAATCCTCGGCGTCCATGCTTTCGACTCCAACTGGATTTGCCATGCCATTGGTGTTTTTTTTGAGCCGGAAAAAGGAGCTCCAGTCGCCCAATAATGATGACAGGGCCCCATCCGATTCAGGAAAGGAAAATGACTATAGCTATTGTAAAAGGCAACTTTCAAACTCTTGGGGGCCAAGACTATTTCAAAACTTCCTTGAATATTCTGGGCAAATTCCTATAATTCCTAAACCTGAATGTTTCCGGGATTTTGAGGGGAAGACCTTACTAAACCACCATTTGGGGTGACCAACCGGCGGGAAAAGTCGCTATAATTTGCCTAGATTATTGTAGGAAGAATGCGTTTTTCAGGATTTTTTGACTTTAAAATATGTTTCACTATAAAATCGGATGACCTGGAGAATTGGACATGTCAGTGTCTAGTACCCAAAACCACCCATGGATGTTATATTTACCTACATTTCGTTGATTTGTTATGGTAATTGCAGGTTAATATATATACCCGTGATTATACCCGTTCGCCGGTGGTCACAATGGGGTTTGGGGTGGGGTGGGGTGGGGATGATGACGTTCCTTGCACATGAACACATCTTTGATGCTACGGAGAACTGGGGTGGGATGATGACGTTCCTTGCATATGAACACATCTTTGATGCTACGGAGATGATGTCGTTCCTTGCACATGAACACATCTTTGATGCTACGGAGAANACATCAACGCCTGCAAGGCTCACAGGACATCTGACAACATTCGCTTTGATTGGCATTTGAAATTGACAATGCGTAAACACACTGTCAAGAGCTTGAGAGACAGAGAAATAACATCATGCAATTTCATGCTACCCACTATGCATTTCATGCAATTCTTTCACAAATGCACTAATTCCCAGGTTATCGTTTTTGGGAGTTCGCTATATCGTTTTACAGGTCAAGATGCACATGTTTGCAAACTAAATCGCTCGAATATGTAGCTGCTACTCGGAGACTTTAGCCTTCTGCTCATATATATATGGATACTATGGCGTAGAAAGTGAGTGGAAAAACTATATTCCATGATGTTCCAGCGATCAAACCCCCATTGATCCGATCGAGTCCTGAAAACCCGGACATCCGAGTGGATGGTTTCCCTTTATTCCAATCAATTTTGGTGAATGATGACAGTGGCATGTCGCAGAATTATCTAGCTGCTACCTCCTAAATGATCTAGATGAAAACATGGTTTCAATATGGTTTCGTCTTAAATGATTCTTTTTTCTAATAAGATGTTCTACCCTAAGAATCCATCTCCCCCTCCTATGGAAACACCAGACCCTCCGTTAGTGACATGCCTGGTGCCTCAAAACAGGGGCACCTTGACACCCCATGACATCCCAAGGGTTCTTAGGGTAAATGCTGTTTTCAAACACGCCAAAATCATCACATCTTTCACCAGATTGCCCAAGATGTCTTTCTCATTGATATATTAGTCATTTACACACCCCAAAGCGACTAAGATGACAATCGAAAAACAACCAAATTTGAAGATGTACATCCTATTCAAAATGGTGGGTTTTCCATTGCCATGTTAGTTTACTGGATGGTTCTTGTTGGTGGAAAAAAATCTGCAAGACTATCCATATTGATTCCGTACAGATTCACTGATATCACCAAGTTTGATTGGATTCCAGCCAGTCAATCGCATAACCTTAGATCTGTGACTATTTGGTGGTTGGAAAAAAAGTGATCCAAAAATATCATCCCACATGGTGGTTGTTCATGGTGATGAATCCCATGGGATCGAATCCGTAAAAAAACACCAACTAAACAAACAAGAGTAACCTGCTTTAAAAACACGATATCATGGTTCCACGTCACGATGATGATGGTGAAAATCGGTCGTTCACCGTGGTTTTTTCTTTCCCACGCGCTTTGTCGCGCTGAGTTTTCTTCGGACCTGTAACACACACGTGCGGTGTGTAATGCTCTTTGTCGCTGGCTGACAGGTTTTCTTAAATCACCCCCGGAAGTCCATTGTTTTTCTAAATCAACCCCGAAAGTCCAAAGGTCTACAGTTGGTGGTTTCAACCCATCTGAAAAATATTCGTAAGATTGGATCATTTCCCCAGGTAGAGGTAAAAATGAACAATCTTTGAAACTACCACCTGGTACAGTTGGTGTTAAAAAAAAAACGTGATCTTTCCCGAACAAGGGCAAACATTTTAAAAAACTTGAAACCACCATCTTAATAGTGTATTAAACCTCTTTCTGCAAGAGTCGGAAAAGAAGTCACTCAACCATTTCGAGGTATGAAATCTGCAGCAGTTCTTGGACAGTCTTGGACTTTGAGAGTGAATTTAACCGTGGAAGTCCAAGCCAACTATTTTGAAAGGGTTTTTCCATAAAGGTTATTGTTTCGGTAAGGGTTTACAATCAACTATTTCAGGGGAAAATCATTATTTGTTTGTGACTTCCAGGGGTTAATATGGAGCAAGATCAGGTGCTTCCAAATTCAATGAATCGGCTTCACTCATTCTGGCACCTAGCAACTCATTATACATCCATGTCGTTGGCGCTAGTCGTTGATCTTGCAATTCAGAGAAAATGGCTAAAGCTTTGGGCCAAGCGGAGACTCCGCTAGAACTGCGGAGAAACGCACAGAGTTTCTCCTCTTGCTCATCTAAGGTGTCCTTTTCCAGCGAAAGCTCTGAAGAGATCCATTGAAGAGCAGCTTGCCATATGGTGATTGCTTCGAAGGATGCAAGCACCTGAACTCGACCAAAATTCACCCAAACAGATTATGAGTTCATTGACAATTCTTGTTATGTCTGAATACTTTGTGCTCTGTGTTCCAACGAACTTTTGGTGTCATTCTCAATAGTTCATCGGTGATACATCTTGGTGACGGTGTTTTCCTATTCTTTTCAGAATTCCCTTCTGAAAGGGACGTCTTTACATGCGGATGTACCTAGAATAGCTTCAAAAGCATCAACATAAATCATCAATCAACCATTCAGCTTCAACGTCATCCCAATTCCCCAAGCCAACTTTTTGAAAAGGCCATTTTTGGACTCCGGTTCCCTTACATGTACCATCCCCATCTTTACGTTAACTTACCCAAACCATCCATGTATGGTATATTTACCTACAGTTACCATATTTTACTATTAGCAACCAAACGTAGTCGAATATACCATACATGGATGGTATGGGTCATGATCCTTAGAAAACACCGGTCAGCTTTTTTTGCATCCTTACCCGTCATTAGATCCCTGTGACGAAGGTACATTTAAGCTATACATGAAACTCAGAAAACATCAACCCCTTCTTGGATCGGTAAATTAGACCACATCCGATAGATCCCATGGGTGTTTTTTAGTGGATATTACTAAACATATCTAGTTGGTGGTTTCAACCCATTTGAAAAATATTAGTCAAAATGGGTTCATCTTCCCCAAACAGGGATGAACATTAAAAAACATATATAAAACCACCACCCAGATATGGAACCTATGCAACAATATTAAGAACTGCCAACCTTTCTGGCAACAGTACCCAGCTTCCGACGGAAAAATAAATGATCAAAGAAACCCTGGGGGTCCAAAGACCATTAAACAAATTGTCTTTCTGAACAAAAAACAACATTTCTAGTAGGGATTTATAATCATAATCATAATCAACAATTCCAGGGGACTATTTTTTCAAAGGTCTTGGCCTTCCAGGGAAAACCTATTACCGTCGACTCGAAACTCGAGCTTTTTCAACTTCCTGCTGTTGGAGATGTTTCATCTAACCCATATGCGCCGAATGTATGGTATATGCATACATGAATGTCTTAAATCTATGGTAAATGTGGGTAAATATCCCATACATACTCCGCATCTGGGTAAGGTTGTGACATCAAACGTGATCCCAGGAAGTCAAAGACCATCTTAAAAAATAACCCTGTAATTTGATTATAAATCCCTATACAAAAATAATGGTCTTTTCCAAAAGACCAATTAATTTTCGACTTGGACCCCCAGAGTGATGGCACCTGAATTTGCAACAAATGATGTGCAAAAGTCGCTTTGAAATCTGTGGATTTGAAATCCTCTAAGAAGTGCATCGCCATTTCCCAGTTGTTGTTCGCGATGCAGGCGGATACAATGGCAGAAAAGGATTCAGAGTCCTTAGGATTTTGATTTTTTGTCCGCAAAAACTAGGTGGCGGTTTTTCTCCCCCCATCTGAAAAATATGCCCCCAGTCAAAAAGACTTTGATGCTTGGAAACATTGAACCAAACTAAAAATGCATCTTTAGACATGCCAATCAACTTCTTATATTGGCGATAATCATCTCACCTTCATATAATAGAGAATCCTTATCACAGTTTTTTACACCTCAACTATTGGGTTGATGTCCATCCGCTAGCACAGAGAAACCCCAGCATGCTGATCTTATCACTCTTGGATCTGGTATTAATTTTACCTACATGAAAGGCTGACTGTGGATTAATCGACTCTTCGGGGGTTGGAAAAAAAAAAACATATTCCCCTAAAATGGCACGTTTCATGGTGATTTACCATGGTAGAAAACGTAAAGCATCATCTAAAACAAAAAAAAGTTGACGTCTATGATCATTTTCATATCAATTTCTGTTGACGGATATACCGCGTACCATGTATACATTGAAATCCATTGCCGCTTGGAGGATCACCCCAGGACTTGTAAGTGGCTAATGGCCCCCGCCATAAAACGGCCATTTGGAAGGTAATAACCCTAATTAGGGGACAAAAACTAACCATGGTTATTAACCACTTGATCAGATAAATCTAAAAAACAAAAAACAAAACCCAAGGCTTCCCTAGTTGGTGGTTTCAACCCATTTGAAAAATATTAGTCAAATTGGATCATTTCCCCAATTAGGGGTGAAAATAAAAAATATTTGAAACCGCCACCTAGTGATTCCAGCTACACCTTTTGAGGAGGAAAAAAAGTGCACCCCAAAAACCAAAGGAACAAACCTCAGGTATTTGGAAGACTAGAAAAAACACATCCGTATCATCATCCATGTGGCACATAGATTTACATATACCTTCATGGACCTTCATTTATATACCTCTTAAAAATCCACTTTGAAAAAAAAGAGTGTTTTTTTGTAAATATATAATATACCAACCATCCATGAAAAATAAGGTACGGGGTATGTCGGTATGAGTCCAACGGATCTAAACGGTGTTCATTCTGCCATGAGTCCAAGGGTGTTTCGGAGACTTTTAAATCTTCAAAAGTTTGCAAGGCAGGTTGAAACATCGAAGACTTCTGACACGCAAAAATTGCCGCACTGTAGGCATAGGTGACCTCGGACCCGGACCCCGGAGCGTTGGCGTGGGATAGGTGATCCTTAACAAACGCCGTTGATCCGTTGAACCCCTTGGGAAAACCTAAGCAATTTGACTTTATAAAAAGGCCGTGGGGATTTTTTGGTTGCTTTCTTGGAGTTGTTTTTTTCGCAAATCAACTCCGGTTTGTTAAGACGACTGGGAAGTACTTTAATGCTACATGCTTATTAGCCTTATGCTCACTGCTCCCTTCTGCAAGTGGTTTTGGGGTACCTAAACACCTTCTAACAGGATAATTGGAGCACTATAGGGATAGGACAATTTCATTATATGGTCAATCTAATTGTCGACTACAATTGTGTAATCATTGAGGCATTCGTGCCATTCCCTAAGAATCCATCTACATTTACCGACAGTTGGTTATTTTGAATGGTGAAATTATGGTGAATGTAGGTAAATAATGGTAAATATACCAGTCCCATGGATCCAAAAAGGGATTTGGTGGGTTTTTGCCTGAAAACAAGCTATCAACTTTCAATGTTTTCAAGTCCGGGGGTAAGATATTTGTTCCCCTGAGACATCCAGGCATCAAATACCAAACCTCGAGGTGAAGGCCGTCTGTTTGGTTTAGGTAATTATGTGTTGGGGGCTCCAGTCATATGGGTCATACCGTCATACTCAGTTTCGGTGGCAGCCAGGATGTCTAAGAGGGAAGGAGTAACAGTTGCCCAAAGAATATTCAATTACCTCAAAATCTTTCAAATGAAGAGCCCTTTTTTCCGAAGGAACAAGAATTGACCTACTACTGTTTCTGAGCCCCCCCAAAAAAAAACTCGCATGTGAAATTTCTACATCGGAACTACACCCCCGAACATTCAGGTACCAAAAATATCCAAAAATGATGGGCCATTTTGAGTACAAGATGAGTTTTACATGGAGTTATACCCCCAATAGAAATAGCCCTATAATCAAATGGGTACCTGGGCCCATAAATTCTCTAAATAAAGTTATAACTCCACTGAATTTCCTGGTTTCTTGGGGCCCATTTTGGGTATCGGTGATACCAACCACTCCAACACCGAGCTTCTGGTAGAAGATTCCGTCGCTTCGTCTCTGTCATCAACTCGAGGGCATGTTGCCATTGGATAGCAGTTGCACAAGCTCCCACGGCGGAAGCGTAGGGTAAGGGATCTGGATGTAAACCTCGAACGAACAACACGTTCGAAACCCGTATCCCGGCAATTCTTTGCGACCTTTTTGGGATGGCTAAGTGGGGTCAGGATTCTTTAGGGTAGAAAATGTTGGTATCATCTACATCAAAAACTCCGGTTTCTGCTGGTAAATGTCCCCAAAGCTCTGTCTCCATGGAATGGAAACAAGGAACCCAGCAACTAGGGATCCACTTATAACTACCATGGGCCCCCAAAACCATGAAAAATAAAGGGTGTTGGCCATCTAAAAACCAGGCTATTTACCATAAAAACCTCTAAAAATGTATATTATAGGTTTGGGGGGGCCCATGGTATAGAGTATTTTGGGGGGTTACACGTTCTTGTAAGTTGGGATGCTTCCCCTCCCAGTAATGGAAAATAAAGGCCTATAGTGATCCTCTACTAAAAAAGTAATCCTTCTGGTGACTGTTACAATACTAGAGTTTCTCATCCCAGGTTACGGCCCATTCTCCAAACCGTTTTACCTGAAAAAAAAAATCTTCATCCGAGTGAATCAACCATCCTGAACGGCTAAACAACTAAACGACTACACTCCCTAAAACTAACAGCAAAAAGCCCCCCAAGATGGGCCTTCCAAAAAAGAAAGGTTGAAAGGATTGTCTTCCAACCACCACCCTTATCAATTTTCAGCGTGCTTTTGCTGTTTCTTTTACGGACAGAAAGTCGAGAAACGTCTTCGTTCCAGTTTGCCCAACAGAGTGATGGCTCTTTCCCATCGGAGTTGACGTCCAAGTTCACTGATACCATTCACATAGCCATGAATCGTCACACCAATGGGTGAACTAATTGGCGTGGGCATCGGTCTGTAAAACCGGGTCGGTTTGTCAGTAAACGTAGGGTTTGAAGCGTATATCTGATGTCCCCCTCAAACACGGCAAGGAAACAACGGTGGATGTTGAATCACTATTAAAAGGAAATAACTAATATATCCCCTTTCTTTCACCGGCACGTTTGAGTTTTAATGATTTTCCAAACTTCCCGTGAAAGGGTGGGATATGTTTTCTCATTCCAAACAGAGGGTAGAGGTTTTTGGGGTGAGATTTGCCCTTTGAAACCCCAAAAAAGGGACATGAAACTCGCGAAATTCTGATAAATAGATGGGATTTTTCAGTGGAAACCCCAAGCGGCAAACACGGTTGGGGTTTCATTGAACCGCTTTTTCTTCGATAGTTTGGGCTGTTTCACTCTCCAAAAAGGAGTCTCAAAGTGAAACAAGGCTCAGGAAAAAAAGGTTCCAGGTAATAATGAATTCATATAACTATATACATATCATACTTACAAATTCGAAAAGATATGAAAAAATGATCCATGTGGCCATAGTGTGCCATGTTTTGATGCTTTGTTGAGTTTCATGACTTAACATCGCCTCAATTTGATGGACTTTGTCGATCTATTGAGCCGAGCCACCGAGAGCTACAAGGATCGGTTTTTGAGGCACGAAGGGCCCCAACGTTACGAAACAACGGATTCGTTGAAGTCCAAAACATAATTACCGTTTAGGTTGGTATAATGATAATGACCCTAGCGAAAAACTGGGAGCAATTAAATATTATCCTCCCCCATTGATTTTACTTGGACTACCTAGGATTATTGGGACCAAGTGGAGCTGAATCATCCAATTTTTTCTGGAATTTACCCTCCTGAAATCTAGCATAGATGCCAAAAATAGCCATGTTTGAAAGGAAATACATGTTCCAAACCATCATTTTGGATATCTATGTTAGATTTCCGGGGCGTACCTGGATTTACAAAGCCTGAGGGCCTAAGAAAAGCGAGTTTTTGAACCCCTGAGATCGACGAACGGCGAGCTTTTGGTCTCAGAAAGTTCGCGTCTTCATCTTCCAATCGAATTGATTTGTTAGTTTCAGGGAGGGTAATTCCAAGGGTGGTTTGTTTTAAGTTGTCCAAAAAATGGTCAATTAGACCATTTCAAACAAGAAATAATAATAAGAAAAATAATAAAAGGTCAGTCGTCGGTGTGCGTAAAGTCATGGAATTTCTTGTGTCTCACATTTTTTCATCAGGTGCCTCTTTTCCAACAGCGGGGTGTGATGTTCGTCTCCGCTGTTTCTTTATGTGTAGTACTTGAAATCATGTGTTGCCCCTGAAAAAAAATCCACAACTTCTCCTTTTGATGCCTACAGAAATCCGACGAAGCAGCTGCGGATGGTATAGTTCCCATCGGATCCATCTATGGTCCACCTACATGAATGGTTAGGTTTTTATGGATCCGTCATGGGGTTGATATCTCTTTTATCCCCTTAAAAAAACACTAGTACCCTCAACCTCACACAACAAAAAATTCTCGGACCCAAGAAAACATCTCCATCAACCACCAACAAACTATCCATACATCTCCCCTCCATCTTGACGCCCCAAACGGTGCCCGAAAAGAAGAAGAGTTGTGCTTTGTGTGCATCGGATTCTTCAGTGCTTTGGCCTCAACAAAAACGGCTTCCCCGGGAGCTTCCGTTGGGTGTTTTGGTTGGAAGTTTTGGTGAAAGGTGAGTAGGATCAATGGGTTATAACTTATAACTTATAACCCCAATATACTCCATTCATAAGTGAAAGAAACTCATGAATCCTAACAATTGATCAAACACTTCCCTCCCGGGACATCCAAGAGGAGGTTCGTTTGCTTTCCTGTTTGGTTTCCGGTTTGGTCCGGCGCCCTTGAAAGGGACTATGGTGATTAGAAGATTGACCTATCTGTGGAAAAGTTTGGCCAAGACATGTGAAATTGTGCCCCATTTGGAGTTAGTCTTTGTTGGGGAAAAGAGACCCTTGTATAGGGGAAATAACTCACAAGTGCATGGTGACTTTTCAAGGATTATATATCCCTAGACATCCAAACTCCTCCTGAGGTTCGGTATTTGGACCCCCGAAAAACATACCTAACACACCGAACCTCAGGAGGTGTGACTGGATGTCTAAGGTATATAATTATAACTGACCTGAATTTCGGGTGAAGTCTTTTGAGGTCGCTTGAAAAAATAGATGCAATTCGATTGTCATGCAAAAGTCGGCTAAACATCTTCCAAACATCAAAACAGGACATCATGGTGATGGAAGGCGCGTTCGATCTTGTCGGACTCTTCCTCCCGTTTGGGGTATACTACTAATATACTTAGACTTGCTTGTTTGGGGGTTGGAAAAAATTAGATTATTCCCCAAATGCTGGGGCTTAATAGAAATTTACCATGGTAGAAAGCAAAAGAAAAAACACCGTAAACAAAACACAAGTATATACAAGAAATTAACACATCTTTATATCACTCGTGACATGTCACCTAGTATCTATACATACCAAACTCCCACTTTTGGTGAGAAAAAACATCTCTCAAAACCCTCACGAAAAACAACCCAAAAAGGGCTCCACTTGGATGTCCCCTTGGAAGTTTTGGTGAAAGGTTAGGATCAGTGGGCCGTGGGTTATAAACCCAATATACTCCAATTATAAGTAGGTGTTCTAACCCATTTTACCAATCATTTATTAACATCCAACAGAACATCTAAGTACCCAAAAAACAATCACCCCTGGTTTGGTGGTTTCAACCCATCTGAAAAATATTAGTCAAATTGTTCACCGACATGCGAAGAGATTCGACGATGCTCTACGCGTTCCTTGCTCCTTCTGAGACAAGGTAACTCTGTGAAACAAATCTAAGGGGGATTGGGTCGCCACAAATTTCAACAACAAATCAAAACAAAACATCCCAAGAGGCCAGGGTCTGATTGCGACCCGAAAGGCAGTGAATTGCCAATGCTTTCATGCCAGTGGATGACAAATTGCACCAAGCACCATCAATGAACCCGGCAGGAAGAGTCTTACCCACCGACTGCCTGGCAATATAAAAACCACCAGTTGTAAAGATCTCAGAGGCCGGCCTCTTAGTTGTTTCATTGATGGTATAGAAACTTGATGTCGAGTACGTCTCAGGTGTGGTAACATACAAGGGCTCATCACTGTTCTGACAAACCCTGGGATCAGGTTGCAACGTGATGCTCGTGTCGTCTGTCCAAGTCTTATGCACCGCTAGACAAAAACAGCAACCAATAGTCTGCTTAGCGTCCAACCACTTGTTATCAACCCAGATGCGGCCCTCAATACCTTTAGCGAGCCAATCATACAGGACATTGTTATTGGACCTGACCCTGCCAACGTAGTACATTGTGATGGATGGCCCTGTGGTTAATTCACTGGCAACCTTCAGGTCAGTTTTCCGTTCATGGTCTGAGTCCTCTGAAGGACATAAACTGTGACCATCAAGATTAAACTCTTGGTCAGGCCAACTAAGTTTGTGGGGTTTGCCTTTTGAGTCCTTCCACTCCAACTCTAAACTGGCCGGGAATGATACACTATCGGCCGTACAATCAGAAGGCCAGTTGAAGTACGTCCGCATGTTCACACTTTGAGTTGACCTAACCTCATTGTGTTTGCCAGGAGTGGCTTTAAGCTCAATCTCAGTAACCGTGGGTGGCTGAAGGTTTGGATAATCATCCTCAATCACAGACCAACTTGAAAGGCTAGAATCGTCATCCCAATCGTCGCCATAACCAGATGACAGCCTCCTCTCTTGGTCACCAAGAGAATTGTCCTCAGTGACAGGCCAACTTGAAAGGCCATGGTCACCGTCCCCATTGGGGAAGTCAACTTCACCACCCACAACCACCAAGTTAGGTTCAACTGATGAACCATCCTCAATCACAGACCAACCTGAAAAGCTAGAATCGTCATCCCAATCGTCGCCATAACCAGATGACAGCCTCCTCTCTTGGTCACCAAGAGAATTGTCCTCAGTGACAGGCCAACTTGAAAGGCCATGGTCACCGTCCCCATTGGGGAAGTCAACTTCACCACCCACAACCACCAAGTTAGGTTCAACTGATGAACCATTAACCAGGAACAACTCCTCAGTAAAATGAGGCTCCTCGAATCCGTCAACTGAGGCCAACCGACGAAAACTACTAGGGATCTGGTCCCCTGTGTCAGACTCAAATGAACCGTCGAAGTCCGACCCAGTCCTCGACCCAGATTCGAGGTCATTGTGAGGTGCCAGAGTGCGGGACAACCTTAGTGTGCAAACAAATTTTAAGAGTAATGCACACTCCTGCCTAGCAAACCTCAACTCAACACATTCAACGTTAGCCACATCCCAGGCTGGCAAAGAAGACTGAACCTGCTGGGTTTGCAAACCTGACGCGCATTGAATCACGTCAGCCAGTGAGTGGTTCTCATCCAAAGATCTAAGAATCTTCTGAATGACTACGGCACTAACATTGGAGCGAGTCCTAAAAGTGCCGCGCAAAGCAGACCGATTCCATGGCATCTCAGTTAATGTGAGACCTTGAACTGGCGTAACAAGATATTCAGGAACACCGTCAAAGTGCAAACCACGAGCTAACGAATAACTGTAGTTCGTGTTCGTCACGATCCAGTCAGCACGTTGGGAGGGAGTTAACCGTAAAAATTCCGGAGACCAAGCCGGATTGTCAAGGTTGCGGTAATACTGCCCCACCAATGAGCTGATATTCTTCTTGAACCCAAAAGGACCATCCAAGTGGTACTTCAACTGAGCCTGTAACTCCTCAGGGTCCTTGTCAGTCACCGTGATCATACCATCCTGTTTGGCTAAATCACGTCCTTGGCCAACTGCATGGTACAAGAAGTCCCGTGAGAATACCTCTGCAGGATTCAGGTACTTCCCAAAGTGAACTCGAAATCGTTCACTAAGGTACTTTTGTAAACCCAGCTCCTTAGGTTTCCACAGAACCTCGTAGTTCCGTGCGCCATAAGAGAAGCACACCTCCCTGACGATTTCTCCCTCCAAACGGCTCAATTGGCCCTGTTGAACCAACTTGTGGATGCCTAAGCGATCCTCGTTGGCCTTAAGAGCCAGTTCATCAACAGAGGCCACCTGATACACATCAAAGATGTGTTGAATGTGGACCCCCATTGAGGGGTTACCCGCAACGTAAGCTCCGCCCTTGACGTGAGATCCAGCGATCAAAACAATGATCAAGAGCCATAGCTGCCATAGCTTGCCAGTCAGCTTCAGTACACCTGGCAGGTGGACCAGGTGAATGTCACAGCCTGCTAGCAAGGCTAGTAGTGAAGGTCTGCGTGAGTTGCAATCCTTAGATCCTGGGTTGGAGAACCAACCACAATCACCTGATTGGTGCGCTGGGCAACCTGTTCCGTCGTGCGAGTGCACATCAAGAAGGCTGGTTGACAACGCCATACTTTGTACAAGGGTTCTTTGAGATACGACCTAGGTCCTCCCTCAAAGAGGTAGCCAGAATACCCGAATGCCACAGACGTGGAAACCACCGTAAGCTTGAGCCAAATTGGCTACGGAAAAATATTAGTCAAATTGGATCATTTCCCCAAGTAGGGGTGAAAATAAAAAATATATAAAACCACCACCCAGAGTATATTAGAACCCATTCATCCTAACCATTGATCCTAACCAACCCAACGGGATATCCTAGCAATGATCCAGAAGTCTCCTTCAACAGCCAGCCCCGATGGGTTTCTGGGTTTCTAGGTCACCCGTACCAATCCATGTAACCTGCAGGTCACGATTTCAACCCAACATGACGATTGCTGGAAAATCACAAGTTTTTTATCTAACGAGATACATCTTCAAAATGGTTGGTATTTTCTATTGTCAATGTTAGTTTTCCAGTGTGTAGATGATGAATGAAAACATGACCCTATGACATCCAAACCCCTTTCGTCACATATCTTTTGAATACCTTGTCAGCTAGACTTGATGTCTACCCGTGGCATTGAAGGGATGGTGAGTTCAGTAACCAACCCAACCGATCGAGGAAATCCAGAAGGTCACGATGCTTGAATCACCTGCTACGATGTCGTGAGTAACGACGAATCAATCACCAAATTATGGAAGTATCAGCTGATATTTCTATGGCTATGCAACCAACCCCCGGTAACAACGTACCCCCCGAAACAAAATGAGGGTTAAAAATAGCCGGCCTTATTAAGGGAAACCAGTGGTTAATAAAGGTTATTTGTATTGAGATCCACCTCCTGCGGTTTGAAAGTGTTTTTGAGTCTGTCTTTGGTTTTGTCTTTTAATCATAGTTCTTCTCGAGGTGTTTGGGTGTCTAGAGTGATTCTTTATTCATGTTCATCTGACAAAGTTGTAGAAAATCAAACAAGTATACGGTATACCCTGGAAGTGAAAAGACCATTAAACAAAAATCGTCCCATGGAATTGTTGATTATAAACCCATGCATGAAAATTTCAGCCCGTTTAGGTCTGGTTCTCTTGGTTAAGGGGCACAAATTTCACAGCCGACACTGGAGGATTGGTAAAAAATATGCTCGTCAAATTGGATCATTTTCCCCAAGTTTCACGGTGAAAATCAAAGATGTGAACGAGTTGCCACCAACCAGTAATTTCAATGGAGTGAAACCTGGTTCCCATAAAAGGTGGGATCGGTAGCATTTTTCATCACCCAATTGGAAAGGACTATAAGTGGTATTATATAAGTGGTATAGTCCCTGCCAATCGGGTGATTATATATCACCTATCCCACCTATTAAGGTAACCAGAAAACAGCTATTGATAATTGAGTGGGACCATAGGATCCTCCCGGATCCTCCTGGATCCTCGATCTCCCAGGTCCACCTCCAACTCAAAGAAGAACATGGCCACATTTTCGAAGAAAAACGTCACAGCCTGAAAAATTCTGACTGAAGCGCTGTGAAGTCGACGTTTCTGCAAAAAAAATGCTTGGGATTTATGTAGGTTAACGGGATCTTTTATGTGGGGGAATTCTGACAAAAATGTTGAGTCTTGTGTACCAAAGTTCCCTTCCTTTGCTACCTTTTCAGGTGAGGTCGTGTTTTCGGTCGCTATAATTTGACCAGAATTTTGCGAGGTTCATGCCCCCCATATTAACATCACTAAAACGCCTGAGGTTTCAAGGAGAGCCATTCCTCGCAAAAACCTGAAGTCATGGATTCTTAAACGGCCCTTTTGGCCCTTCAACCGTCCCATATTTTCCATACCACTCCTGCTCAAATCCTATAGGATCCATGTATGGTATATTTACCTATACATTTCGTTGATTTCTAAGGTAAAGGTAAGTAAATATACCATCCATGGATCTCAAGTACATTGAAGAAAACAATTTTTACTTCGGTGCTTCCCGTTCGCCTTGAAAATTGTATCCCTCATCAAAGCGTCATCTTGGGTGGTGAAAAGTCGCCAGCGACCCATATGTGCGTGGCCTTTTCGGCCCGAACGCCTCCAATTTTTTTTAGACCCTGGAATCAAACATTTTGATTGTTGGCCATTTGTTGGGGGAGAAAAAAAAGTGAGATGCCATCATATTCCCTGGGAAACATTCACCAACTAACTACAACAAACTACCCCGGCATGTTTCAAACAACTAAAACATATCAAACGTGAACAAAAAAAACCTGATCCAACGGTTGGATATACTTACTTCGTCCCTCCCATCCTTTGCAATACCACCCGCCACGGTTTCATCCGCCACTCTCCCAGCGTACCACATCACGTTGATCAGCAGTTGGATGAAGAGGATCCATGGGCTCAGGCCTCGAGGTCTGGGGCTTGTTCTTCACGTCATCTGAGCCACGAAAAAAACCCGGCCTTACTTTTCATGGAAAATCCTGGTTGGTTAATAGGGATCCTTATAATGGCTTATTAAAATCCCCATATAATTGGGTAGTATAATTCCCTATTCACCCTAAACAACCAGAGTTTTTTTCGTGGCTCATCTGACTTTTCTGGACTTTTCCCATCTCTTTTGGGAAAAAAACATAAAGCAACCCTTTTAAACGTACTGTTGATGGAAGAAATCCGGCGATCACCACCTGGGATGTATAAAATCCCGAAAATAATGGGATAAACTACCTATCAGTTATCAACCGGTGCATGATTTCAGCCATCAAAAGTAGGAAAAGACAAATAGAAATAATAGAACAAAAACTACCAACTTGAGCTGGTTTGAAAATGGCTACTAAGTTTTTTTGGCTGAATGATATTTTCCACAAATTGGGATTTGATGAGATTTGCATTCATTTACAACAGGACTTGTGGAGCCCCAGAAAGTACTGCATATGGGGTATGATTTTGGATCTACCCCTCAAACTCAAGATTCCAGTAGCAGAAGGTTCAGTTCAAGATTCCCGGTCGCCTAAAACATGTCACAATTAATCTAGTTGGTGGTTTCAACCCAATTGAAAAATATTAGTCAAAATGGGAATCTTCCCCAGGTAGTGATGAAAATAATAAATATTTGAGTTGCCACCACATAGAAGATTCCCGGTCGCCTCAACATGGTGACGAGCCAGCGTTCTGAAGTCGACTATTTATTTCATGGACGGATCCTTGGACCTGCAGGGTGTACAGATCTGTACCACCCTAAGAATCCTTGGAATGTCATGGGGTGTCAATAACCCCTGTTTTGAGGCACCAGGCATGTCACTAGGAGGGTCTGGTGTTTCCATAGGAGGGGTCAGGATTCTTAGGGCAAGTGATGATCTTGATTCTTTTTTTACCAACCTTGGAAACCTTGAAATAAACAGCAAAAAAGTCCCTTTTTGGGAATGTTCAACATGCAAGTATACCCTCCAGGGAACTAAGATATCCCCCAAGAAATGGCATTTTGAAGATGACTTTTCCTTTTCCCAAGGTGGGATATGTTAGTTCTCTGGAGGGCAATCTGGAACTACCCCCCCACCCCAGTAACGCCAGTAACAGTGACCTTTTTCCATTACTATTCCATTTTTAGGATCGGGAATTCCCGGTCACTAAACCTTCATTTGTGACACGAATTTCTGGTCAAAAAATTACCATACCTGGATCTTCCAAGTGTGTAAAATTTGCGCCTTTTGGTAGGTTTTTGTTGGGTGAAAAGGCACAATTTTTACACATCTAGAAGATGCAGGTATATATATATATATATATTTGCTTCTTGTTTGATCCCCCCAGCCTCAAAAATGGGTCCCATTTAACGCCGATCCCTGGGAACCCGCTAAGTTTGCCGGCACATTGAGCCGACCAGAAGAGAACCTCGGTCGGTTTTTGTCGCAGTCAGGGAGATGGAGGGGACATGGAACCACGGACTCTCCGAAAAGGGGGGCCAGATGTGAAGGAGCACTGGTTGGTGGTTTCAACCCATCTGAAAAATATTAGTCAAATTGGATTATTTCCCCAGGTAGGGGTGAAAATAAAAGTATTTGAAACCACCATCTAGAGCACCTTTTTAAAAAATCCCTGGGAGCGAAAACCCAACAAACATCATGGTGGAAAAAGTGTTAATTTGTAAAAAATGTTTTTTTTGGCAATTTTTTTTTGGATTTGCGGATTTCAACATGTTTTTTCATCAGGAAGTGACTGTTGTAGGTTTTTCCGGATTCACCTGGAACCCCAAACAACAAACAACCATGTATAAATGGATGGATGTTTGGTGATTTCCAACCACTTTTTTATGTAATGATTTGGAATCATCATCCAATTGAAATAGCCATCCATTTATTCAAATGGTTGTGTTGCTTGGGGTTACAGGTGGAATTGTTTTCATGAACCCCTGCAAGTCCAAGACTTCAAACAAGTGGCTGGTGGAAAGGATTCCCTATACTTACTACCAAATCAAAGTTTGGTCGACTTGGACCTCCAGGGTGAACAAACCCATACCATCCATGGGAATGGTATATTTACCTACATTTATCATATTTTACGATTAAAAACAACCATTCGAGTAGGTAAATATAGCATACATATCCAGTCCCATGGATTCTTAGGGAAACCGTGGAAGTCCAACCACCATTTTTCATAAGGTGGTTTCCGAACCACCATTATTTAAGTAGGGGTTTATCATCTTCCAAAATGAACCACCGTTTTTAAAATGGTGGTTGACTTCCAGGGGAAATGTTTTTTCTCGGACTTTTTGTTCCTTCCAAATCTCTGAGCTCGAGAAACTCTCCACCGCCGCTTTGGTGCATAAAAGCCACCGAATTACCTGGCAGATTCAGATTCGTTCCATGTGTTCAATGGAGAAAACCCTGGTTCCCTTAATAGGTGGGTGGTAGGCACCAGGTAGCATTTTTCATCACTCAAAAAAAACAGGTATAGTCTACAGTAGTCCTTGCCAATTGGGTGATTATATATATCTCACCGATACCACTAGTTGGTGGTTTCAACCCATTTGAAAAATATGCTCGTCAATTTGGATCATTTCCCCATGTTTCACGGTGAAAATGAAAAATATTTGAGTTGCCACCACCTAGACCACCTATATAAGGGGAATCAGGAAACAGCTATTGATGCGTTTTTCCCCCACCTTTTTTTTGACAACAAATATCAGAAACACCGTAGATTTGGCCCTGAATTGGCCGCCACGTTTAACCCTGGAGTTTCACCAATACTTAGATCCCAATATTGGTACCAGCTGTGGCGGCGAACGTTTCCGAACATGTAACATGGGGACAAATTATGCAACCTCGGTTTTTGAGTCAAACATGGGCTCATGTCCCTCAATTTTTTGGGGGATAGAACATAAGGAATATTTGAAACCACCATGTAGCTTTTGATGAGAAGGGCTTGATGTTGGCTGAATACTATGAATATTTTTTGAGATTGATGACAAAAAAATGTCAGCTTTTTGAGGGAAGCCAAACAAGTTGTATCAGCTACTGTTTTATTGTTGGTTTGGGTTGGTGGGATTCCTGGGATCCCCTTATGAAAGGGATGGTTACGTAAGAGCACCCTTAGAATCCCAAACCACCAATTAACCATCTATATAGTTGGTAGTTTCAACCCATTTGAAAAATATGCTCGTCAAATTGGATCAATTCCCCAAGCTTCACGGTGAAAATGAAAAATATTTGAAACCACCACCTGTAGCCATCAGTTTATTATTGTGTCTGTTGCAGCCAAAACAACCACAAAGAACGAGCCGAATCGCCGTTGTTCACCATGTTTTGTTTCGTTCTTTTTTTCGTTCGAAGTCTCGGGGCCTTGAGTTGCACTGCCATGTGCATCTGTCGTATAGTAATCTTTGTACCCAAAGACTGCCACTCGCTCCTCAGTGCTTGAAAACCAAATAGATGATAGATGGATAAACAGGTACCCCCCCTGAAGTTTAACAGCTCGCCCCCGAAAAGTTACCGGGCCCCAAAAGGAAATTCATCTTCCAACCATCATTTTTCAGGGGCGAACTGTTAAACTTCCAGGGAGTAACCCAAAAACAAAAGCAAAAAAAAATCACCCCAAGAAAAAAATAACGTGTCAATGGAACCTTGCATCATGAATTGGGACATATTTTTTGGTGGAATTTCACTGGCCCTTTGAGCGACGTTTTTTTTGGGAGGATTTTTTGGAAATTTCGTTCCAGTGAGGGGGTTTTATTGAAATCAAATTCAACTGATCAGAAAGCACAGTTTTCTAGCTACTGGTTTCAACCAATTCGAAAAATATGCTCGTCAAATTGGGTCATTTCATTTCCCCAGGATGAAAAAACATATCTAAAACCGCCGGCTGGTTTTGATCTGCAACAGATTCAAACAAGTCGCCACACAAAAAAAAACACTTTGGCACAACAAAAAAATTGAGGTCCCAAAAAAACGTTCCAAAAGAGGTTGGTAAACAAATTTTGTGAGTTCCTATTTTAGTAAAACTCCGATCAACTCCAACGGGGGTTTTGAGGGGCAGTCACTACCAACCCCCAAACCGGCGAAGGTAAATCACCCCCACCCCCCAAATGCTACCCCTCAAGGAATAGCCAGCTATTATTAAGGGGTTCATTAAGGGACGATGATAGTTAATACATCCTGAAATCGGATACATCCTGAACTTGGAAGCTGGCTATTTCCTTGGAGGGAAAGGTGGTATGGGGGGTGATGAGCCCCTTAAGTTCCCATAACAACAGTACCAGCTGTTGATCAGATTCATTTCTTCATATCTAAGCCATCCACAGGTGATATCATTTATATAGTGGATCTACCCCCCCTGGCATCCCAGTCAAATTCAATGGCAAGAATGTGATTTTAGATGATTTTAGTCCTAGAAATGACACAAAATTTGATGAACTTTTTGACGATGACGATGGCATTGTTTTTTTCGGCTGAAATTTGACAACAAAATAAATCCAACCGACAGAACTTGAGAAAATGATCCTCACTTCCCTTTGGATGAGAGTTATTTCCAAGCCAACGAAGAACAAGGTAGCCACCAATTTGGGGATTAAACATGTCCCAAAACTTCCAAACCACTTGGATGTCCTGTTGGAAGTTAGGAAATGGTTAGGATCAGTGGGTGACGTCACCCCAATGCATCCCCCATTTATAAGTAGGTAGTTATAACTTATAACCCATTGATCCGTTCACCATTGATCCTAACTTCCTTTCCGGGACATCTTGTTGGATGAGATTTCCAAGCCAACGAAGAACCAGGTGGTCTCAGGTGCCCTCCCTGAAAACTACTTGGATTCCTGGATGTCCCGTTGGAAGTTAGGATCAATGGTTAGTAAATGGGTTGTAACCTACTCATAAATGGGGTATACTGGGGTTATAACCCACTTACTAACCATTTACTAACTTCCTGGGACATCCAAGTAACAGCCACTTCCCCCCTGAAAAATCAAAGGTGGGAAGATGAGGAGTTTCCTATGTTCAAGAGGGTGCAAACTCGCTGTTAGGCCCTCAGGCTTTGTAAATCCAGGTGCAGTAAATTCCACAAAAATTGGATGGTTCACCTCCTTTGGTCCCAATAATCCTAGGTAATGCAGGTAAATTCAACTTCTTTGGATGAAAAACCACGTAAATTCCAGGTGATTCTCGGATCAGTACACACTGGAAAAAAACATATATACATGGAACCTAACAAAATCACCTGTGTGACAAGGGAAATCATTTGAACCAAACCTTGATATTTGGGTTTTGTGTTACACCCGTGAAAACTAACATGCAGTTGGAAAATCCCTATTTTCAATAGGAAATACATCTTCATTCATGGTGGATTTGTCCATTGTCATGTTAGTATTCGCGGGGGTAATTTTCAGAGGTGTAAAACAACCAAGGCACTCGCAAGTTCTCCAGTGGCATGTCAATGTCCCAAAAGGTGAAGTTCAACCTGGTTTTTTGCGCCCGCTGGGTCTTCCAGTAGTAGTGCCCATGGGGATCGATGTTCGAAACGGGTAACGAAGACAACAACAACAACAACAACAACAACAACAACAACAACAACAACAACAACAGCAACAACAGCAACAACAGCAGCAGCAACAACAACAACAACAGCAACAACAGCAACAACAGCAGCAACAACAACAACAACAACAACAACAAACAACAAACAACAAGGGAGAATTTTATCTTTCCAAACGATACAAATTGTTTCTCATCTACAAACGGTGATTCCAATTCATAACCCAACTTGAAGATCTGTAGATTGGAGGTTCAACTAGCGTTTGAACGTGTCACTTTTCACCATTCCAAGGAGTTATTTCATCCCATCTATACCCGTTTTTTGGGCCCAGCTTGTACAATTTTTTGAGAGGGTAAAACCACCAATTTGGGGACTCAAAATGTCCCAAAACTGCTGCTAATGAAGCCCCTTGGATGTGTCAGGAAGTTAGCAAATTGTTGGTAAGTGGGTTATAACCCCAATATACCCCATTTATGAGTAGGTTACAACCCATTTACTAACCATTTACCAAGTTCCTGGGACATCCAAGCAGGGGTTCATCGCGGGCTCTTTACAACGAACCCACGCTTCATCGGTGACCACGGTGAAAACCCGAGATTTCAACCACGGTCCACTGCTACAAGGGCACTTGGGCACGTAGACGGCAAAACCATCGGAGCGTTTGAAGCTTGCCTTTTGAAGCAGGGCGTTTTTGAGAAACAAAACGAACTGATCTGGCCGGCCAAATGGAATAATATTTCACCTACTCCCCCAAAATTTAACATGGAACCTGAAAATGATGGTTTCCAAAAGGAGTCTCCTTTTCCAGGGACTTCTTTTCAGGTTCCATGTTAAATTTCAGGGGTGTACCTAGATTTGCCCGAAATAAGGGGATTTCCCTGCCTCAGCTCCATTTTGGGGTGAGGTCGTTCGTGTGAGGTCGCTATGATTTTTACCAGAACTGATGTGACGAGGTGTTTGCAAAAAAAAACATTGGCGTTCAACAACCACTACTTGGATGTCTCAGGAAGTTAGTAAATGGTTAGTAAATGGGTTATTTCACCTACTCATACATGGGGTATATTGGGGTTATAACCCACTGACTAACCATTTACTAAGTTCCTGGGACATCCAAGTAGGTTCGATATGACTATAAACATACCGACTTCCCGAAAAAAAAGAACATCAAGGAGAGTTTTGGATGTCTCTACCCATGGGATTGGTAGATTTTGCCTACATGACTGGTGGATTTTTCAAATGGGTTTTCATGCAGGTAAATATAATACCGTTGTCACATTGATCCTGTGGGGGTATAGTAGACATCATTTTGGTCACTGGAAATGGAAAATTTATGGTTACAGTAGCAAGTGGAAGCTATAGGTTTACATATTACCTAAATTGCAATGAGGGCTGAAAAATAGATAGAATACCCATACAGGATTCATCTATGGTATTTTGAGCTACATGTACCGTAAAAATATACCAAATGTAGGTACCCTCTGGTAGACTAACATAGCAATGGGATATCCCCATGTTCAATAGGAAATACATCTTCAAAGGGGCCATTTTCCTTTGCTATTATAGTTTACCGGAGTGTAAAAGAAACCATCCCATCGACCGGAAGAAGGTCGAGAAAGATTCATTTGGTGAATTTTTTCGACAGACACATGCCTGAATCCTCCAAACGGAATCAAAATTTCAGCCTGTTTAGGTCTGTTTTGGGTGGGTTTTTTGAGGCTCAAATTCCAGACCATTGGAGATCTTGGAGGATTCAGGTAAGTAAACGTAACATAACAATATAATAGGATCTATGAGACTGGAATATTTACCTATATATCCCTAAGGATCCAGATATGTCCCACTCTTTTCGGATGGGATTGGAACCCTGAATCCTATTCGATCCGGGAGGGGTCTGGATTCTTAGGGTGATAAACACAAAAACATACAAGGTACCCATTTATTTTTGGCCATTTCTAGGGGTTATAACTTATAACTCCATTTTTTTCAGGGGCCCAACAAACGTATGCCGGATGTATACATGTACCCATGAATTTCATCTCTAGGGTCACTCAATTTCGCCGACGCGCCGCCTTAAACTTGGTTCTTGTTCCTGTGGCCACATTGATGGCACCTCGTTTGCCAAAACAGCCCAGAGGGAGTCGGTCGAAACTGGCACCCAAAAAAATAGAGCGGTTGACATATATAGAACCAGTTTGGTAAGGGAAATCAATTGTTATTTTAGACCCAAAAGACCCGGAAATTTTGAACTAAACCTTCATTTGCAACTGGAATCCGGGCTGGGGGTTGATACAACATAATACACCACCAGAAGTTTAACAACAAAAATCCCTGAAGAATGATGTGGAGGAAGGCATGTTTTTTCCTGTTGGGGCCAGAAGTTTTCTGGCGGCATTCACTCGCTGTTAAACTTTAGGGGTATATATATATATATACTGTACTGCAATACTCACTTGGGAAATGTTGATGGTTCAAAAATCCAATAAAAACAGCAGTTGATATGCTAAATATCCCATGTTTCTTTGGACTATCTATACAGTAGATACATCTATCCTGGAGGATGTGATGTTCCCTCAGGATTCCAGTGTACTACGGTTTTCAGTTTGGGATGTCGCCTAAAAAAAGGTATCTAATGTCATCCTGGTGATGGGGATTTCGCATCTTGGGAGTGCTAGGATGTCCCCAGGATGTTAGTAAATGGTTAGTAAATGGGTTATAACCTAAGTAGAAATGGCGTATATATTGGGGTTATATACCCCACTGATCCTAACCCTTGATCCTAACTTCCAACAGGAAATCCAAGTAGGAATATCTTTTGAAGTGCGAAGGTTTTTGAAGGTTCAAAGTTCTTCGAAGGAATTTGTCGTTCAGGCTGGAAAGGGGACAGGGTGCAAGAATCATGACCCAGTCCAGCAAGCCCTCAGCAACACTCAGAGCTTGGAAAACACTCCTTTCCTTTCAAAATGATCCCTTTTTCGGGGACGTGTCAGTTTTCGGGTTGTATATAAGATATCTCCGCACCACAAAAAATATGGGGATTTGACACAAAGGATTACTGTATAGACACTTTTCTTTTGCTACGGCCTCACTTCAAGGCCCTTGAAGGGGAAAACGTTGGCGAACCTGGTTGATTGACTGGTCACGATAGCAGCTTGAAGCTGTCTTTCCAATCCAAACGCTAAGCCATGAAACATTCAACTTCGGAGAGGGGTAGCCCCAGTGTTTCGGGTGCTAGGTCTTAGTTTAAGGAAGGAATTCTTACAAGGTGGGCCAAACCACCAGTAACAAATTGGGGTTACAACTCCCATATGTAGGGCTATTTCAACCCCATGTTACCCATTTATCTTCGGCCATTTACAGGAGTTATTTCACCCCATTTATGGTAAAGGGGCCCACCTTCCCTAACAATCCGGACCCCTACTATTGAAACACCAAAGCCTCCGTTCATGACACCCTGAAAAACGCCTCGAAACAGGTGGCAACTTGACACCCTAAACCCGACATCCCAAAGTTAGGATCAATGGTTAAGATCAATGTGTGATTTCACCCCTACAGTACTTATAAATGGAGGAGCCGAGTGGCATGTGGATCCACCGCCCAACTTCCATGCCAATCAGAGGAGTTGAGAAGATCATGAACTGTCTGTGTGCGAAGTAAGGCGCCAACTTCCCTGATTTTGTCCACAAACCTGGTCTCGTCCTCAGATGATCCACCCCAAAGCTTCGTATTGGCTCCAGCGAGCCCATATGCAGTGCACCTCCAGCCGCAGTCGCCGCTTCCACCAAGGTCTTTGATGGGCCAGCCGCCCGGTCCAGTTTGAGAAGTGTCAATGGATGCCATTCTAGCTTTTTTCTTGATAGGGCTGGCCTTCGCCTGGGACTGTGTGTCCTTCAAAGTGGGCGAGATGGTAGTTTGTGATCAACTTCCATCTGAGTGGCTGCAATCTTTGGTTCAAACCTGATAGTTATTTTGGGGGTTGTAACCCACTGATCCTAACTTCCTGGATCCGGGACATCCAGCAGTAGGGGCCCACATAGCGGCCATGAGTTTTCCCATCATCGACCCCTGAGACTCCCAAACCCATTGCAGCTCCCTGATTGTACTGAGTTCGTCCACCAAATTTACCATTGGCCTCCGCGAAAACCGAACGGAAACCAACCCCCAGATGTTACCGCAGGAAAGGAAATACCGGACAGCCCTGAAAAAAACTATGACAATTGAAAAACATGAATGAAGATGTATCTCCTATGAAAAAAATTAGGCGATTTTCCAGCTTGTCATGTTAGTTTTCAGGGGTGTAAAGGCTCAATAGCCGGCATAAGGGAAACCAATGGCCAATAAGCCCTGATCATAAGGTAGGCTATTTCTGAGGGGTGTACCTTAGAAAATTTTGAAAGGGGTTGGTGCAGCCATAATCCAACAGTAAACCGCACAGTTTCTTGGTCCAGATCTGGTACTTGGAGGATCATCCCAGTCAGTAAGCAGTTAGTAACCCCCATTTATTAGCGCCATTTTTCCAGGAGAACGTGGGGCCCCAGGTCTTGCAGACTTACAATCACCATAGTTTCTAACTAGTTACAAGTCCTGGTATGATCCTCCAAGCAAAAATAGGAGATCTAGATATCTAACACTACAAGGAACTCAACTAGCTGGAACCCCGCGTTTGAGGGCCAAATTTTGAAACCACATCTCCTACCAGCTGGGCAACGGATCCACCAGTTACTACCGTGGGATGAAATAACTCCTAGGTCCGTAGGTGAATTTTCATCCCAGGCAAAGCCATTTATAATAAGGCCATTTATAGGGGGTTATTCAACACCCCATTCATAACTGGATCCGGGGCCCATCTTGTAGTGTCGAAAACACTGTGAGGGACCCACCATGTTGTCTTGTATACAAGAGATATCTGAATTCCCAAACGGAAGGACCCGATATTTCTGGAGTTAGAGATACACGAAACATTGCAAAAAGGCTGGAAGCTGATTGTCAACTGCTATAAATAAACTTCCAACAATACAATTGGCATAAATTCATTAGCTGAATATACAGCAGCTGGAAGTACACGGAACATCAGTACACCATTCAGTTTACAATCAGAATCTCGAGGACGGATGTTCCATGTAACATAGTGGATACATCATGGTACATCATGGATCTCTGATAAATTGACATGGCTGGCTGGAAAAGGTTGTACTGTATATCCTATATCTTATTGAAAATGGATGAAAATGGTGATGCTCATTGCCATGCTAATTTAGTGGAGGGTACCTGGATAATCAAACATCCTGTAAAATATTTACTGCACTCGCTGAGACTAACAGCTCACCACTGAAAATAGGCCGAAACCCAAAAGGAAATAAGCCTTCCAACCATCCATTTTCAAGCGCGAGCTGTTAGTTTCAAAGAAGGTAATTATGCGGCACAGGCAATCAAGTTGCTTTCTCATGTGTGGTGTGGTCGCCCACGCTCAAGATTTCTCTGGATCAACTTTCAATTTCATGGCTGCCACAAAATTAAGTACAATCACCTGATTACGAAACAAGTCTCTGATGGATTGTGTAATCCAAGCCCAATTGACAGCGTAGGCAAAAGGGGTCGTATATTCTGTTTTTAGTTTGTAGAAGTACAGCGTTGATATACCGATACACAACACAGACCACACATCTCCCTGGCGCCCAGCACTACTGGTAAGCCATACCAACAGAATGGAGTTCCATGTGTTCCAAGCTTTCATGCACCAGAGGTTTTATTAGTTGTCAATGTCCAGGTCGTAAGAGGTGCTTTTGCAAAGTGCAATTCCAAAAATCATTGGCCAGCTTTCGCCGAAGCGATAGCTTCAAGGCCCTGCTGCGTGGCGTCTTCTGAATGGAATTTTGACACAACTGTACTCCAACTATCTCAGAAAACTTCCCTCTGAAGATCATATTGCTCGTGGCCTGGTAGTAAGTGTTGTAAATGCTATGGCTGGCGTAAAAACCAGCATTCGGAGTCGCTCTCATCAAGAACCTCTGCTGAAGATTCATCGGACAGACACACCCGACGTTCTAGGTCCTTTGTCATGAGTTGCTCCTTAGGAAGGTGCTCTGCTGATGGGCGACCCATTTTGGTCATGGACTTGGGCCATCCATCGATTTCAATGAGGCACCCTCTTTGCAAAGTTATCACCAATGCGTCAAAGCCGGACCAACGCAATCCATGAGCAGCTGATACCCTAGCACCATATATGTTTCTTATCGTAGATTTGCTTAAGGTGGTTGGGTTGGAAAAAAATGGAAAAATACAAGATATTCCCCACATAGTGGTTTAATGGTGATTTACCATGGTAGAATCCGTAAAAAAGTCACGTGGAAAAGAAATCCAATCTGTACTTCTTTGATTTGTTCAAACGTTTCTAAAATGGCATTGCAGTTCAGCCTCACCATCGCTGCCCCCCATGTGTCACGACCTGCGGATCTCCTGGTTCATATTCACCAGTAACCACCTGGAAGCATTGCCCACGTTTTGACGTTTTTGGCCGGCACGTGGAAGCTACTTGGAGGATCATCCCAGTTGGTAAGTGGTTAGGATCACCCCCATGTATAAGCCATGAAAAGGCCATTTGGAAGGGAAACCACCCCACTCAGGGACTTACTAACAATGGTTATTAACCACTTACTAAGTGGGATGATCCTCCAAGTAGATTTACATGCTGAAAAACACATAGATGTAACAATACCCGGCCCATGTTCATTTATGGTATTCTTACCTATAGACATTTACCACAAGAACCAACCAAATGTCGGTAAAATATACCATAGACATGGATCCTATGGGACCTATTCAAGGCGAAACATGTTGAACTTACACAAAATGATGTTGCTTTCGGAATTGAATTCAATTGTCCATTTTATACAAATCGCTCACTATCCCAACCACCATGTGGTTGTTTACCATGTCACATGTATACCATAAAAATCTCTCACCAATTTACCATAAAACTTCATGAAACTAACGTCCGAAAAAAAAAAAAACAATTCGGTATAAGAACCACTTGACCATATACTACTCGAAAAATCATACCCGCTTTCCATTCGGTAAGAGCCCGGGTATTTTTGAACACGCCCCGGTTTTCACCCTGGCCGTCCATGGCCGTCCAAGCGACCTCAATGACTAAATCCACTGGTGAACCATCCACGTTCAACACCTGAGTCATGGCAAGGTTGGAAAAATTCGCCTAGAAAAAATTGAAGATGTCTTACCCAGTCACTCAATGTATGGCATTGTTTACCTACATTTGGCCTAAATTCATGGTAAATGTAGGTAAATATACGATACATGGAGCATCTGTGTTAGATAAGGCTACACGTAAATACACATTTAAGAACAAAACCAAGCAAAAACAGTGGTGTTGACATCCTTAGAAGTATATGAACCTCAGGTTTTTCCATATCATTGAAGAAGTATTGCTTAAACATACTGATTTAGGCATGTAATGTATGTTTTTTCAATCCGTCTTCTTACCATGGGCCAGCTTTAAGGGTTATGAATTGAAGTAGGATATCTAAGATTCACCGTTCAAACATGCTAAAAGAAGGCACTTTGATTGAACTTTTCCAGAGCACTTGGAGGATCATCCCAAGACTTGTAACTGGTTAGGATCACCCCCGTTTATAATGAACAAGCCATTTGGAAGGGGAACAACCCGATCCTTAGGGGACTTACGATCACCATGGTTGATAACCACTTACCAAATCCCATAGCATCCATGTATGGTATATTTCCCTACATTTAGCTATAAAAATCAACTACGTATTAAATGTAGATAAATATACCAAATATGGATGGTATGGAAATGGGATGATCCTCCAAGCAATGGATTTGGGTGAAGAAAATCACAGTTCCATCATCTTTTAACGACAAATTCCTGCCACAATCCCCGATCCCAATGACGATCCCATGCATGGGTTTATGGGATTTCTGCGTATAGGTAAATACCACAGCCCTGTTGAGTGTCTGGGATTTGCTACCTTTTAATGGAATTGAAAAAAACACCGTTTTTTAGTGGCATCATCACGGCATCATTTTCTGAAAATCAACCAAATGAAGATGGAAATTCTGCATCTGACAAAAAGAATNACCCATATGTCTAGCAGAGGGATGAGTCCAAAGCTGTATACTCTACCGTACGACACTTTCAAGGAGCTAACATGAGTTACACCCCGGAAAATTAACATGGAACCTAAAATCACCCATTTGAAAAGGAAAATCATCTTCTAAACCTGCATCATTGTGTTCCATGTTATTTTTCCAGGGTGTAATTCGTTTGATGATGCAACTGTTTCACCTCAAAAGCTGAATGTCGAAACACTGCTTGAAGCTCAACCACCCCCCCCCACTGAACAAAATGCGATCCAAACTGCTTGTCAAAAATTTAGGATCGGGAAAGTAAGCATCCAGAGCGTATCGGTATCGCTTGCTCATCACGATTCGCAGAGCCCAGAAACTATGGGAAAAACTGCCTAAACGTTTTTTCACACCATTTATAACTGGTTCTTGGGCCCACATTGTGGAAAATGAGCATTTTGCCACCTGTATACGGACCATTTTGGAGGGGGGCATTTTTGGAACCATGAAACCAACCCTCCATTTATTGTCGAATCTGAATGAAATCGAGCTGTGACATCAAGGTTCCGAGATTTTGACAAAAGGATGTTCAGTTTCCAGGTCTGGGCCTAGCTCTATGAAGAGATGATTAATTAGACTAAACAAAACCAGCTTCTCCCTTCCATTGTTGAGACCCTTAAGCCCCTTTTTAAAGCCTTTCTCCAAGGACGGGTGGTGGTTCAGGGTGCACCCCCCGGACACACCACACCCCCATCCCATTCCGGCCTTTCCCATGAGGTTGCTATTGATGACGCGTCCCAAATCCATCACTTCAAAGCCACCAGCATCACATCCCGGATCCGAGATAAAGGGCTTCCTGCTTCGCAGGCTTCGAAAAAACACCCGGGGAATTTCTTTCGGCCAAAAATGACAGGACTGTTGGGCATTTCCGGCATCTATATAGCCATAAAAAACAGGATGCAAATGGGTAGTGATCACTATATATTTTTTTGTTTTTTTGTTGCACTTGTTGTTATAGGTTTGGGAATAGAGAATTATAAACCTTCATTGTTCCAATGCTACTGGGTGCAGAGGTAGATCCAATGCAATGACCAAAAAAACAACTGGATCAAAAAATACAGCAGTGTTTTCAAACAAGGGTTTATTTCATCAACAATTTTTGGGGACTCTTCAACTCTTCGGCTGAAAAATGGTCGTTTTCCTGACTTCCAGGGGATACTGGAATGTCCATGGTACTTAGTAACTGGGTTATAACCCCTATATAAGTAGGTTGTAAGTCCATTAAGTAGGCTATAAACCAACTTCTTAACTAGTTACGATCACTTCCATGGACATCCTAGTAAGGTTGGAAGCAAAAAACACCGGCATTTCAACAATTCCCAGGGTTGAAGTTCGTCAGCGATTCCTGGGTTTCCGGACTCAAACTCTGTAAGACCAGGTTCCGCACAACTTCCCTTCACCCTGGTTGCAGGTGGCAGGGGGGCAACTGGTGTGTTTTTTGCAAATTTCGATCATGCCGTTCCCGTTTTATAGGATCCATGTATGGTATATTGACCTACATGTACCATCAAAAATCAACCAAATGTATATAGGTAAATATACCAATACATGGATCCTATAACAGGGTTTGCCATAATCACCTGAAACAACCCTAAAAATTGGAGAAACCCTGTATCACCAAGGGACTTGCTACCTGTCATTTTTTAGGGTTGATTTTCCCATGTAACAAGGTCCTTATGGTGGACCCCGTATAAGAATGGCCATTCATGCCTTAGAAATGGGGTGATCCTAACTTGGATTTGCAAAACCTCTTCGATGCTTGGAAAAAGTGAAGCAATATATTCTCCCAAAAATGGTGATTTACCATGGTAGAATCCGTAAAAAATCACCAAAGAAACACATCCAATAAAATAAAGGGGTCCAAAGATGACATCCTGAGTGCCTCTTCATGGGAATTCTATTGAAAAAATCAACTCCGGAATGAAGGGCATAGGAGAAAATCAATCTATTGTCCTTGGGCAGACAGGACATGACAGGACCTGTATTTTGTAAAAAATCCTGGCACGTTGACTACAAAAATTCCTCCATTGTCTTCCGACTAACCTCCTAATGCTGTAGACTCTTTTCCCCCCATCCTGACCTGCCATACTAAGCTGCCATACACTACGTCATGTTAAGTAAGGCCCGAACATGTCGTGTCCTGCCAACGAAAAGAAATATCGATCCCCTTGCTGGGATGTCCATGGTACTTAGGAATTAGATAATAAATCATAATCCATATAAGTAGGTTGTAAGTAATCTGAATCATTCCAAAAATCTGGTGATTCCCCCAATTTTGGATGATTCAGATTCGGATTCTTTGGTGAGTTCGACCTATTTCTTTTATGGTCAACTTGGACTTCGAGGCTAACTAGTTACGATCACTTCCAGCCGGGTCCACCCCTGGAGGCACCAGGATTTCAACTTTTTGCCCGGATTGATTCCCATCGTTGCCACTGAGTTCCCCGGGCTTGAAGACACTGTCAGGTGTATTGTAGAATTCCTGCCACCAAAAAAAAAAAACACCTTTTTTCAATGCAGATTTGCTCGGATCTTCCGGAGGTTTCCACCGAGAAGGCGTTTCAGCGGTGGTGTTTTGGTGTGAACCATCGGTGGGAAAAGTGCTTTCCATGGTTTCAGGACTCTTCCAAACATCCATTAAATATTCACCAACAAAAGAGGGTACAAAAAACCAGCCTATAGCATTCATCACACGGCGTTTTTTCGACAAAATCTGGCGAGCGAGTTTGGACGATCAAATCACTAAAAGAATTCCCTGGAAGTCAAAGACCATTCAAAGAATAGTCCCCCAGAATGATTGATTACAAATCCCTGCTAAAACAATAAAATCGTTTTTCGACTCGCAGGGAAGTCTTCGACATTCAGACATTCATATCGGCGGAGCATATTCAGAGGGTATGGTACCCGTGTCAAATGTCTATCATAACAATGCTATATTGGATCAAGAAACATTGGAGGAAACTAAGGCTAAGGTACCAAAACAAATGTAAGGCAATGTGATATACAAGAAGGGCCCCTACCAGTTATATAAATGAAGATATTGAGATATAACATCTACGAATGGCCTTATAAATGGATTGATGGGGTTATATAATGGTTAAGTTATATAACCCTACTTATACGAGTTATAATCATTTTATAACTGGAGACTAGGTGTTCCCAAATTACGTACACAAAGTCCATAGGACGCCCCCGAACTTCCTCGCACTCGTCCACAGCGGTGATGGAGTAGGTGGACACATCACTACCTGAAAACGATTTGTTCAAGGGAAATGGTAAGGAATCTATCCCAAGCGGAAACTACTCTGCCAACCATCCATTTTTAGGTACTGTTAGTTTCAGGTCAAAACTCAAAACTCAAAACTGTTGAGATGTTAAGACTCAGCTGGGTCCCTCCAAAAAAGAGGGGATGTGACTGGGTTTTTGCAGGGTTTCTGTTGGATCTCCAAACTACCTGTGACTTGAGATCCCATGATTTTTAGGGATTGAATTGATCACGGGAAGGAAGTGAACAAAAACAGATCAACATCGAATTCCGGGTGACGCAAGCCGGCGATCGTTGGGTTTGTAACGAATAACCTTTTGGTTCGGGTCATGTGGAACTCACCACCAGAAAAAGCTCACCAGCAAAATTGCGAGGTGTCATGTTTGTTGATTGGCTTAAAATGTTAGGTAAAAAAAACATAATGATGATTTTTTGTTGATTTATCATGGTAGAAGGGTGGTGGAAAAACACAAAGCCGAGGATTTCAAAATCCAAAAAGAATGCGGTATTAAAACCCGGGAAAAAAGGACGATCATCAACCACTGACCAACTACTGTACTTGGATGTCCCAGAAAGCTAGTAAATGCTTAGTAAGAGGGTTATAACCCCAATATACGCCATTTACAAGTAGGTTATACACCCTCGAAAACTAACATGGATACCAAAAAATGGTGCACATGGAAATGCAGTTGTCGTGTTGGTAGTGTCGGTTGGTTTGTTGTAATTCACCATTACAGAACATTTCACGTGATTTGAAGTTTCAGGGCTCTTCTAACCTACCAAAGGTGTTGGGGGGAAGCGTTATGGCCTGTGAGTCATGCAGGGGCGTCGATGGTTCGGAAAGGTGACTCCTTGCCATTTTTGGTATCTATGTTAAATTTCTGGGGTGTATCCCATTTACTAACCATTGATCGTAACTTCCAACGGGACATCCTAGTAGCTATACCTTACAACAAAATTGATCATATGTTCATTGGATTATTCTGGTTCTGCTAACTATAACCCCTAGAAGGCAATATATTTAGCGGTATGTACTGCCAACCTCGCCCTCAAGAATCCCATAAATCACTTCCAGTCATTATGCGCAACAAAAGACTTGGTAAGACTAGGGAAGATGATCGGGAAAACCCTGATACCCTCTGGTAAACTAACATAGCTGGCTGGAATATCCCCATTTTCAGTTGGAAATTCATCTTCAAAGGCTCCATTTTCCAGCCAGCTATGTTAGTATCAGTTGTAGAACAGTATCAGTTGTGGTTTCAACCCCTTTGAAAGATATTAGTCAAATTGGAAGCCTTCCCCAAATAGGGATGAAAATAAAAAATCTTTGAAACCACCACCCAGATATGGAACGTATGCAACAATATTTAGAACCGCGAACCGCCAACCGCTCCCTTAAGAATCCCATAATCACTTGGTAAGACTAGCTAAGATGATCGGGAAAACCCTTTAAATGAAACATCTTGAACCAAACATCGGACCTTGGAGTTGCTTGTTGTCTAACGCTTGGAAAAGGTTTAAAAAAACAACATATTCTCCCAAATGGTGGTGAATTTTTGTGATTCACCATGGTAGAACCCGTAAGAACTTTTTGTTCAAAAAAATCCAAGTCTTGAACCAAACATCATTTGGATGTTTCCAAAAATAATGGTACCCCCAAATCATCCATTTTAATAGGGTGTTCCATCATAAACCATCCATTTTGGGGTACCACTATTTTCGGAAACGCCCATTTTTCATACCATAACATAATTGACCCAACAACTGCATGTTGCAACATAAAATTGGATAGGACACTTATGGATATTTTAGAACAGAACATAAGTTGAACTACCCTTCCTCCCATAGTCATGGAAGTGGAAAATGACCCTACAAGCACTATAGAGGAAACTTGTCTTGTAGGGACCCATTCTCTAATTCCATGATTATTGGAGGAAGAGTACGCTCTCTGAAACTAACATGGCACCTGAAAATAGGCACTAGTCTTCCAACCATCCATTTTCAGATGCTATGTTAGTTTCAGGGAGGGTAAACGTTTGGATTTCAGTTTCTCCGTTGTTTTTCCACCATGGTTTTTTTCAGGCCTTCCAATCCGCTGTCGCTATCATAGAACTTAATGACAAAGTCTTCGGGTGCCTTGTCGGGATATGCCAGGGATGATGCCTACAATGTTGTTTCGAGAAGATATCGATATGTATATATATATATATACGTGTAAAAAAAATACACACCTAGAACCCAAATGACCCTTAGTTTTGTTTGGAAAAGGCCTTGTTTTGGGTGGTTGACCTTCAAAAATAGAGGTCATTGGGGCCCTAGGTATATATATATATATACATATATATACCTGAATCTGGCCTCATTTCTGGGGGTGGGTGGGGTATGTTACGGGTATGTTACAGGAGTGGGGTTGATGGACAAGTCATGAGAAAGATATTTGATCCACCCTTTTTCTTGTTTATATATCTAACAAAGATGTGAGGGGCAGGTTGTAAGTGCCCAACTGCAACTTGGTAAATTGCCCAACAAGTCACTCATCTGAGCAATGAAAGAAACCTGGTTGGTTGGGTTATATAGGGGATTATACGACCCATTTACATAGGGATTGTAATAAACCATTATAAAAATCCCTTTTAACCAACCAGTATAATGGAAAGTAGGAGGTTTTTTTTTCGTGGCTCATCTGAAAATGATGCCATCATCTCTGAATCGAAATCCTGAAACAAAAACATCCAAAAAACCCTGGAAGTCAAGCTGACCATTAAAAGAATAGCAACCCAAATTCTTACCCTCTGGTAAACTAACATAGCCATGGGAAATCCACCATTTGAAGATGTCCTATGAAAAATGGTGGTTTTCCATTGCAATGTTAGTTTCCCAGAGGGTAGATGATTAAGAAAAACAGATAGGAATCGACTTTTCGTGAAGTTCCCAATTTTTTCCAATGGTCTTTAAACTTCCCTTCCATGGTTTATATTAGGGTGTTTCCGAAAATAGTGGTACTTTTCCCCCCAAATCATGCATTTAAAATAAGGCTTTCCCATTAATTATTTCACCATCCATTTTGGGGGCCCACCTCTATTTTTGGAAACACCCATATATGTATGAAACATTTTCGGAGGACCCCTTTTTAGAAGGGCAGGTTCCAAGCGCCTTGGAAGTGAAAAAATAAGGGCAGGTTCCAACCTACCCCTCACCAGAAATGTTCACCGGCTTTATTCATCAGGGCTGGGGCTTAATCTAACCTTGGTTTCATGTTAATAAGGCCGGCTATGAAAAAAAAAACTCATTTCTGAGGGGGGTATTTTATTGGGTCTGGCCGTTTTTCGAACATATCACCGGTCACCTGGGGTCCCCCAGATTTCCCCCCCGGACCGAGACTCACCTGTTCGAGGGTGAAAAACGGTCGGTTCGTGGGTAGGTTGACTTAGCCAGTCGTGACTACCCCAGATGCGCCGAAGGTATGCAATACTCAAAGGTTGTTTCAACACCCCTACACCACACCCCAGGCAATCCCCCCCAGCCAATTCTGAAAGAAATCCCTCTTTAGCCTCTGGGGTGTGTTCCAAAGGTGTGTTGAAACAACCTTTGAAATATTTACCTACGTTTGGCTAGAATTTATGGTAAATGTAGGTAAATAATCCATACATGAAGCATATGGGTACCCTGTGATTTTGAGGATTCTGAAATTCGAAAAAAAAAACTAGCTCCTCATTTTTCGGAAGGAAAACTACCATGGAAAACCCCTGGCGACTCGTTCATCGCTTCCCCAAGAACTCACAGCTGAATCGCCAAGAGACCATGGGATCATTGGTTTGCGAATCGACCAGTTGAAAGTCAAGGACCACGTCTGAATCACGCCTTGGAAGTGTCTAAGGTGATGGTGAAATAACAAACCCCACAGTTGTCGTTGTCATTTTTTGGGGTATTTTCAACAAAGTGGTAAATTGGTGGTTTGGGGCCCGGTGATTTGGGATTCCTGCAACTATGAAAGGGATTGGGATTCTTGGAAGTACCCCTACGTACATTCCCAAACCACCTATTTGCCACCAGTTGGTGGTTTGAAAGGAATCCCTTTATACACCCCCGAAAACTAACATGTCCCCTAAAAAGGAAGTACTTTTACTAGGGAATACATCTGAACCAACCATTGATTTTCCGGGGACATTCGTTCGTTTTCAAGGGAGTACCTGTTGGTAAAGGTTGGTTGCTCGCGGGTATCTTCCACAGGTCTGTTGGAAACAACCTTAGAGACTTGCCTCCCTGAAACGAGCCAAAACAAAGCATCCGAAAAATTGATGGGTTTTGGAAGATGGCTTGGCGGGATGCTACAACATGGGGCCCCCTAAGCCTACTATTTTCGTGGATTTATCCCCAGTGGAAAACCCAGCTACAACAATGGTATACCATAGGGTTTGCTGGGGTTATTTCCCTACCTTATAACTAGGTCTGATGAAGGTTTGGAGTTTCAACATTTGATCAAACATCTACCAAAACTGGCGCCTGGTTCCGAAAATTGATGGTTTGGATGCCCCATTTTCAGACACGTTAGTTTTCTGAAGGGTGACTCTAAGATGGCGATTTATCATGGTAGTAGGATGGGTTCATATTAAAACTATCAAAACAACCTTTAAAACAAATCCCAAGCGGTTGTGATATGTTGTGATGCATGGAAGGGGTTGAAAAACATGGTTATCCTCAAGGTTTATGAAGCACTCCCGTAAATTGACTGGGTAGCATTTGATCCGCCAACCAACCCTAAATAACCAGGGGCCCTTTTTTTCACAAGTCACCAACCTTGGAAGTTGGAGCTTTAGGATCACTGACAGCAGTGTCCATTTTCTCATCTCCCTCTTTAGCTGCCATGGCTGATCTCGCCAGGCAGTGCAAATGCCGCTGAGCACTTGTGCTGCTTCGCAACACAATGCTGTCTCAGGCTCACGCTATTGTCGAACCTTTTCCCACAAGCTGAGCACTTGTGCTGCTTCGCAACACAATGCTGTCTCAGGCTCACGCTATTGTCGAACCTTTTCCCACAAGTCTGACACGGGAATTGGTCCACGTGCAAGTCCCTCTGGTGCTGGATCAATTGCGGCCGGTCAACACAGACCAGACCGCAAATCCCACAACTCGGTGGAGCGCCACTCCCCCGACCCCTCAGGTGGAATAAACGAAGTGACCAGATGGAATGTCACTGGCGGGTTGTGATCGCTGCTCAAATAAAAAACCACCCTCAACTCAACCCCAAGGGCCCCCGGGCCCCACAAAGATATTTCCAAACTCTCCCGCCAGGCCATTGTTGATCACACCCGCCTCCACATGTGCGTGTGTGTGTTTTTTCAACATGAAGGGGTTGGGTGCTAGGATGTCCCAGGAAGTTGGTAAATGGTTATATAAATGGGTTATAACTTACTTAGAAATGGAGTATATCGGGGATATAACCCACTTAATTACTACGCTTATCTTACTGACTTCCTGGGACATCCAAGTGTGTGTCCATGTGTCTCCAATGTTTGGAGCATGTTTTCATATCAGTAAACATATGCCCAGCCAAGCCGACCATTAGACTAATAGTCTACCCTGGACATGTTGAAATAAATCCGTACTAAAACTTCATGGTCTTTTCCAAAAAACTACCCTTCCTGAAACTAACACAGCACCTGAAAATGCCATCCCAAAAAGAAATATCATCTTAAAACCATCTATTTTCAGAGTGTACAGATCTGGGCAAGGGATGAATTTTCTTTTACCAACCCTGGAAACCTTGAAATAAAGGAAATTCCCTGACCAAAAACCATCCTATTTCAGCTGAAAATACACTCCGGTAAACTCAAATTCTGCTTGTTTGGTGGTTGGAAAAAATTAAACATATTCCCCAAATGATGGGTTTCATAGTGATTTATCATGGTAGAAACTAAAAAAAACACCTTAAACAAACAAAGTAAATTAACACAGCAACGGAAGATCCAACGTTTTGATGGTATTTAAGGGATTGTAAATGGCTATGTTCGTTTGCTGGAGCATAATATGTGTATGCAAAAATAAATATATATGTATATACATTATATACAGGATACACATGTGTTTCTTGCCGTTCAGCAAATATGGATGTGTTACGATTCGAATGGTGTCTGGTGTTGAAAGGAGAAGACGATGACGAAAGAAGCTGTAATCCTGTCTCTCTAACCCTCAAACCGCCAAGATGGAGACTGGAAACTGAGAACTTGCAAAAAGTACAAAAGGCCTTTCCTAGCGTGCAACCTTCATCATCCACTTGATTTTTGTTCCTACCTGGAAATTCCAGCTGTTAATTCCCATCAACTTGAAACCCCTAAAACCAGCAATCCAGTTGCTTAAATTATGTTACTTTTCTATGCTTTCCAGGTACAAGCATTTACAGTATTCACTACACATCTTCAGCTCAATCCAGGTTGATTTTTTCGAGAAACGACTTCACTTAAAACAAACCTGTAAATAATGGGGTCAATTTACCAACCTCAACTGGTGAAGGCCGGTTTTCTGAACCACCATCAACAGTATGGCTAGGGAATTTACCACAGGGTTTGCTATAATGTGTTCATGTCCACCTTAAGAACCATCACAAAAACAGGTGGAGGTCCACACCCACCAACAAACCCTGTTAAACTTGGATGTTTTTCTTGGAAGCTGATGATTTGAGATCTGTGGATTGTGTCACCCCAATTCATACTCCTCCATATTATTAAGTAGGTGAAATAACACGAAATACCACATTACTCCGTTCACCACTGATCCTAACCAACCCCAACCGGGACATGCCAAGTAGAGCCATTCCCTTCGTCGCCTTGTTGACTCGGTAGTCGCTTTCCTCCGCGACGGTCACTAGCAGATCCACAGACTGCGCATTATCCGCTGCTGCGTTCTTGAAACGGAGCGCTTGTTCGACCTGGCGCTTCCATCGTGCCCCCCAACCATCCATGGGACCGATGGTTTTTTTCCCTTATGAATGATGGATCTTTATGGCAACAAAATGTAGGTAAGTAACGATATAGTTGGTGGTTTTTCACCAAAACCCCTTGAAACATTATGCGCCAGTCAAATTGGGTTCATCTTCCCTAAGGATCGGGATGAACATAAAAAGTATTTGAGTTGCCACAGCCTAGGTATAAGAGTCCCATGGATGGTATGGGATGGGAATCTGAGAGTCCCACACCCCCTAATTAAAGGACAATGATATGGTTAGTTAATGACCCCTTGATAAGGGTTTTATTTTTTGGCAGAAACGTGAGCCCCTTTAAATTCCCATGATACCAGGGTTTAGAGTGCAATTCCTTGCAAGGCTGGAGAGGATTTGTTTGTCCTATTTTTGTTGACGACCCCAAAAAAACACTATGGTGATGATGCATGATGATCTACACGGGATGATTCAAGTGAATATGGCGTTGAAAAAAGTTCATACATTTTTGCCCAACCGAATCAACTCATCTTGGAATTGCTTGTGCGATGCTTAGAAAATGTTCCAAAACTATTATCCCAAATGGTGGTTTAAAATGGTGATTTACCATGGTAGAATCCATAAATAAAATCACCAAAAAAAAACAAATTCAAGTCATTCATCTGAAACCACCGTTACAGCCGTTCAAATGTTTTGTTTTTTTTCAGTTGTTTCTTCAGGTCGCACCTGGAAATCGGGCCCTTGCCCACCGAGATTGTTGGAATAGACATTCTTCAAGTTCAAGTAGAGATGCTCACCTTTGGTCAGAAAAACTCCTGAAGTTTAAACATGGTTCAACTGAAAATCAACCCCTGGAAAAAGACATTCCCAACTTGGAAACCATCATTTGTTTTAGGTTCCATGTTAAACTTTCAGGGGTTGTAAGTTGGGATTTTTGAGGATTCTGAGGTTCTGAATCGCTCCCCATTTTTCGGGGATATCTAATAACAATCGCTCGCTCCCCAAGGTCACAGGTTAGAAAAATTGGCATCTCAAAGTCTCAAGCTGAGCAAATTTCGAGAACCAGATGGATTTGTTCGTCTCAGTGGAACCTCATTTTTCGAGGGTTATACCGTTGTACCTCCAATTTATAAGGCCATTTATAGGGGTTATACCGTTATAACTCTAATTTATAACTAGTGATTCAATCCAGGTCATTCAATTTGTGACCATTTGATCATTTGGTCCCAGATCGTTGGGTTGGTCACGAATAACCATTGAGTTCGGGTCAGGTTTCCACCATCCCAAAAGTAAAAGGGTCGCCAGCTAGGATCTTGTGTATTGAAGTTACAAGTAGAAGTAAAACTTCACTTTTCATGAAATACTGGTTGTTTGATAAGGATCCTTATGTCATGGATTACTATAATCCCAACGAAACTGGGTAGTATATACATATACTATATATATATATCCCCTATACACCCTAAACAACCTGGGGAACTTTTTTCATTCCTCAGTTGACTCAACATTTGAAGTAAAAACTCCATTGCCTCCACTCAAACTCACCAAAAAGAAAAGACAACATCAACTTTTCATGGCACTCTAAGGGGGCCCCCCAATGCCACCCCCCAAGAAATAAGGCCCTTAATAAGGCCTTATTTGGGTCCCCTTAGATTGGAATGAACTTTGGTGGTTGGAAGAGTACCTTTTTTCTTGGGGGGATGGATGGTCCCGTTTGAGGGGGCGAGCCATTACACTTCAGGGGTGATTATTTTCAAGGAATTTCCTCAAAAGTAAGGGTGATTAGATATCAAAACCTCCAACAAACAAAAGATGAGCATCATACTAAATAAAACATCAAAATAAATATCATCTAACTAACCATGAAAATCTTCCAATCAACCTTCCAACCTTTGCTTTTTTTGTATATGTTTCTCAGAACCTCCAAGGCAATACCCCTAACAACGCCGCCTTGGTGGAACCACACCCCCTGAGCTCTCCAAACTGGACCAATCTTCTAAACTTCTGGAAATTCCCAGCCTCACCCGGGTTGCGTCAGCCATGCCCGGATCGAATCCAAGTGGAACCCCTCCCAATAGGATCTAGTGGGTGGTTTCAACCCCTCTGAAAAATATTAGTCAAATTGGATCATTTCCCTAAGTAGGGATGAAAATAAAACATATTCGAAACCACCACCTGGGGATTTTTTGGGTTCCAATCCCATCCGAAAACGGAATAGGAATGGATCGGTAGGGTAATCCCGAAACCTTAGGACATACCGATCAGATTCTTAGGGATGAACAAGTCTCAGTTGCCCCCGGAAATCCCCAGTCGACCGACCGTTGAAGAGAAAAATGCCAGGCAACTTCGCTCACGGTTTGTCGACTTCCATTTCTTTTTTGTAGGGAATCTTCAATCATCCAAAGATGGGATGAAGTCTTTTGAATCTTTTAATAGACGGCTTGATTTCCAAGTCAGGCAAGCATTTCAAAAGTCTACAAGTTTAAGCAGTTTAAGCTTCAATGATGGAATCCCGATTTTCCTTGGTTGGTGGCTTGTGAAATGCCGTAATTTCCTATTTTAAACCTGCTACTGGGATCATTCCCAGTTACTTAGCCTCATACTTGAGGTGTTGGCTCCATATTTTTCAGGTCCCAAGCATTGATGCAAACAAAATCACTCCCAAAATCCCACCCCCCTTCCCCCACATACCCTGCCCAGAAATAAGGGTTTTATAGCCGGCCTTATCTAGTTTGTGGTTTCAACCCATTTGAAAAATATTAGTCAAATTGGATCATTTCCCCGGGTAGGGGTGAAAATAAAAATATTCGAAACCACCACCTAGTTATCAAAGGGAAACCAATGGTTTCATAAGCCCTGATCATAAGGGCCGGCTATTTCTGGCGGGGTACGTGGTTCGGGGGGGGGGGTTGCTGAGCCATAAATCGTTGGAAGCCAAAACCTGTACCCTGGAATTCAAAAGATAGTTCCCTGGAATTGTTGATGAAATAAACCCCTTAGTAAAATGTCATGGTGTTTTTCCAAAAGACCATGTATTTCCTGCTTTTTGGACCCCCAGGGACCGGTTTGATCAATTCCAATTCTGCATCTACGGTATACCTTCCATTGTTGAAAAAAAAATCACATTCGACGTGTCATGGAAAGGAAAAATCACGACACGTCATTCATTACAATACATGGTTAGCCAATGGTGTGAAGTGAATTCTTGTCAAATGCCGTCCCCCAAGGGGAAATCCTTCGCACTCTTTCCATATTTTCTGGCTAGTCAACTAACCCCCCCGTAACGAACCCCCCCCCCCCAGAAAATAAGGCCTTTGGAATGGGTTATTAACCATTGGTTTTTATTAAACCCTTATTTCTCAGGGGGGTATGTTAGGAGGGGGTAGGTTGACCAGCCATAAATATTGTCCTTGTAGTTTTTTGGAAAATGCAGATTTCACAGCTCCAACAAACCGCCTAAAAAGATTGAACTTCAATATTGGGAAGTTGTCGTCGCCATCAGAGTTAGTAGATTTGTTGTAAGGAATTCCTATCAACATTCATGGTAGGAGAGAGCATACCCAAAAAATGCACACTTCTGCCACAAACTAACCCGTACTTGGACCTCTAAGGAAGTTTGTAATTGAACGGCTAGTAAGTGGGTTATAACCCCAATATAAGCCATGTACAAGTAGATTATGACCCATTTACAAACCACTTACTAACTTCCAACGGTACATCTAAGTACTCCAAAAAAATACGTACCTGGGTTATAAGCTACTTATAAATGGAATATACTAAGGTTATAACCCAGTGATCCTAGCCTTTTACTAACTTCCAACGGTATATCCAAGCTTGGTTACCAATCCCCGGTGTCACACCCTGGGCCAAAACCCGACGCACAAGGAAAGGCTTCTTCCAGAATACCCTCGCAATATCTACCAGCCTCGGATTGGTTGGGTGAGGATTTGAGTCCAATATGTTTCAACCCACCGCTTCAAGCTGGGTCACTAAATAGTTTCAAATGGCTAGTTGGTGGTTGAACCAACCCCTTTGAAAAATATGCTCGTCAAAATGGGAATCTTCCCCAAATAGGGATGAAAATAAAACATATTTGAAACCACCACCAAGTAGATGTCGTAGGATTTCATGTCTATACTGTATACACATATAAAGAGTTTCAACTAGTGGAGCTTGGTTTTCCATCTAACTGTGTGGAATCCAAATGTTGAGATCTTTCATCATCACCAGGGAAGCTCAGTGAATCATCAGTGGGGAAAACCTTGGTGACACATGGTACTGTAGCTAGTAATTAGCCAGTTCATCCAGTTGGGTTATTCCGAGTTTATTAACCCATGTAAGTTGGGTTACAAGTCCTCCAAATAGGGTGAGTTCATCACCCAACTTACTCAGTCGTTAGGCACCATGAGCCACCAAGTATGTTCACCCCCTCCTTTTGAACCGAACCAACGGTTCCCAACATTCGAGTTTGAGCTCTCCAACCCCATATCCATGCTGCGTCACGGAACGCTCACGCTTCTTGATACCTTGCAACAGCAGGGGGTTTTTTGATTTGAAAGGCCGCCCCCTTCCCTTCAGCTACCGAGAGTTGGAGGATCATCCCAGGACTCGTTTCAGTGGTTAAGAAAACCATGGTGTTCATGAGTCATACGGATCGGGTTGTGGGACCCCTTCCAAATGGCCGTCTGGTTGGTGCTCAACCCCCCTACCAATTCATCATTTGCTCGTTATGGAAAATAATCATCTCATTTTCTCATCACTAAGCACCTGCTTGCCGTTTCATGGCTTGTAAATGGGGGTGATCCTAACCACGTATCCAAGTCCTGGGAGCCCATCCTCCAAGTGTCCGACTGAGTCATAAGGGGTTTATCATCATGGCTAGTCAACCTACCCTCCCAAGAAATAGCCGGCCTTATGATCAGGGCTCGCTAATTATTGGTTTCCCTTGATAAGGCCAGCTAGTAAACCCTTATTTCTGACGGGGGTACGTTAAGGGGGGTAGGTGGACCAGCCATAATATCATGGCAAGGTCACCTTGCATGCCTTTTGATCAATGGAGTGAAACCTGGTTCCCTTAATAGGTGGGATCGGTGATATATAATCCCCCAATTGGCAGGGACTATACCACTTATATACCACTTAAATATTGCCTATTCGGTGATTATATATCACCTACCATATTAAGGGAACCAGAAACAGCTGCTGATTTGAAAGGGGATGTACTCCAACTTGCAAAACCCAGTGAAATTGATTTTCAAATATATGTCCCACTGTACATTTTATTATAATCTGGCCAAATCATAATTTTTCCCCAGCCTAGGTTTCCCTGGAATAAGGGTATTTCCATGGTATTTCCCTTACTAAGCCACCATTTCGGGTGAGGTCGTGTGAGGTCGCTATAATTTGACCGCCTGCCGAAAACGTCCTCCCAGCCCGACCGGAGTGAAGCTGAGAGCGGTCCAAGTTTCATCCCCACCGTCTTAGCAGGGCACGTGTCTGTGAAACATCAAAAGCACAACTTACGTTGTGGACACTTACGCCAATCCCGTATTTGACGGGCATAAGTGTGAACATCCTTCGCACGTGCGTCCCATGAAGTTCCCAATTCGTTTCGAATATCGCTTGAAGAGACCTGTAATGAAAGATCGAATGATGGAAGCGCCGTCATGGCCTGTGACTTGTGTTGCAAGAAAAATTGCCTTAGCGCCAAAACCGTTGTGTCCTGATATGGATATTCCGGTCTGTACTGTATCCCTGACGATTGAATCCCAGCCCCTAACGTGTAAAGGCTCCGTACCAGTCCACGAGGAAGTTTAGGAATGACCGGGCTGTCAATCAAGTCACTAACCTGGTCGATCCATTGAGAAAGCATCTTAGCCTGCTCTGAAAACTTCACCTGATGCAATTGTGCTTGGGCGTAGTCATCGATTGGAACCACCCGCCAAACTGATTGCTGATCCTTGCGTTTCACCGGAATAAAACATCCCACTGTCTGCCAAAAACTGCATGCAAGTTCCAACCAAGTGACCCCAAATTCATCCGGAGCGTTCAGATTTGAGGGCCACCGCAACTGTGAAAGCCATTGTAAAAGTCGCAGTGTCAACGTTTTTCCCCAAACGGAATGAGAAGACAGGTCCATCGTAGGAACTGGAGGTGTCCAGGCTTGTGAGATCTTCCACTGTTGCAGTGTTTCCAGTGAAGAGTGTCGTTGTTGAGTGGAGACCACCCGCGATTGAAGGTGTTCCAACCCTGCAGCTTCAAGTTTTGCTCGTCCCAAATTCAATTTGATCTGCAAATGATAAAACTCCAACAAGCGATCTTTATCTGTTTGAAAGGATTGATGATGCAAGTCAAATTCCTGTACTAAGGTTGGCAGCAAATGCTTATTGGTCCAAATGGCAAGGTCGTTGGCACGCTGGTTTCCAAGCAAATGGTATCTAAGCAAAGGGTCACATTCGTCACCTGGATTTGTATGTGCCTTAATTTTGGTTATTCTATGATCCCCCCTACGCAGTGCTTGCCATAACCGAACAAGGAGGTCAGCATCATCCAACATTTCAAGTTGTTGTGAGTGTTGGGCTGCTAAGCATTTTTGCACTGCAGCCATAACATATCCAGAATCCGTATGAGTTTGGGTGGAATGAAGATGTTCAGTGACACAAACTACGGCATAAAGCTCTGCACGATGTATCACCTGGATCCCCGGCAAACGTGAAAGCAAGAGTGGTAGCAACGTTGGTGGTGTCGCACGAGTGGCTAACCATCGGGTTGCTTCGTGCTGGCGGTCTGCATCACTCGAACAAATGTCAACTATGACTGAAAACGACGCATACCTAGTATTAGGTGAGCTAGGGTGATGACACGAACCATCTGTGTAACAATGGATTCGGTATGGCAGGCCGTTGAGTTTCTGCAACGTGCTTTCACTACACTGTGCTGCTAATTGATGTTCATGTATGGTATGGATGCAGTCTGCGTTTGGTTGTTGAAACAGAACTGGTAACTCATGCAAAGGTGATTGCATTTCCTGAAGTTCATCAAGAAGTTGCTTGTGTTCACACCTGCAGTCTGCTGTTGCTGAGCATGTGTATACTCGATGAAATCTGGTGTCTTCCTGTCCGCAGTACTTACACTTGCCATCAATGTTTGCATCCCAGGCTTGTTGCTGGGTAGCAGTCTGGTATGCGACTGAAATCTCATTAAGTAGTACTGTCTGGTACGAGGAAGAAAATGTGGCCAAAATCTGCCTAGTGCTATGCAGATCAATGGCAGGAAGGTTCTGCCAAGATTGGCGATTGGAATAAAAGGCAGCAAGGTCCACCTGCCAGGATCTGATGAGCCATATCTTGAAAACTGTCATTCCCGTGAATCGAAGTGAAAGAGCAACGAAACTGGAAACTGAAATTTTCCCGTCGGGTAAAACTTGCCAACCAAACCTTTGAAGGTAATTTTTTAGAGTACCAAGTGGCCCCTGAAAGAGCTTTGCGTTGCCATTATGCCTGGCCAGGAATCGGAATGCCATGGCAATTTCATCACCTGATGCATTTGCCAAGAATTTTTTCAGGGCTCGAATACTACGCAAAGTGGCTTCTACTTCAGGGTCTATCAGTAAAGGGCTACAGCTGATAGCCATGGCGCTGTTTCTGCTAACTGATTCACCCAAGACTGCATTAGCTAAAGCACTTCTGAAAGAAACAAAGGTAGATGGCTGAATGGGCACAAATTCCACCCCCATCATGACAACCGGAACAACACCTGCATTACTCAAGTGGCATTTGGTTTCAAAGGAGTGGGGCATGGATGCCAGAGTACCTAACCTCTTCTTTCCTTCGGCGAATCTCTTGGCAGTTGATGTGTAGCGAGGAGGTCCATGATATGTCATGGTGCACCCAAGGTCTTGTGCATGTGCAACCTTAGTGACCTTAACAATGGTGTGCTGCTGCAATGCACGAAGGATGGCTGCTTGGTGTCTGTGATCAGTCGACCAGTACCATGACTTTTGCCAATCAATCTCCATTCCCATCGCCTGCACAAAACGAACAGTTGCAGAGAAAATTGCTGCATGGTCTTGTGCAAAACGAGTAGCCCATCCCCAGTTGTCTGCATATGCACCGATACGCGTAGCAGGTGCTACCGTCTTAATGCTACAGACCCAGGTAAACGCAACCGCAACCATTACTACTACGCTAAATGTGTCTCCCTCAGGAACTCCATTGGTGCAAGAAATGATGGTGGAGTGGTTACTTCCGAGATCCCAATAACGTTTCAAATGTTGGATGGACTGCTTCCAAATCTTGAGAATAGACGAAGGAACGTTTAAAGCTTCAAGAATGGAGATGGCTTGTGGTTGTCCAATGGTGTTAAAGCATTTTAGGAGGTCCAAGGAAAATCCACCCTCTTGTACCCCCTGCTGGAGTGCGATTTCATGTAGCAGTTGTGCCCGGTATGCTGCATCGAGTGGCCCACGGTTTTTTAAGAGTCCTGTAATTTCTACCGGCATGAGTGACGAAAAATGCCGGAGGATCACCTGACAAACTACTTTAGACCACAATCTATATGTCTGGGCCATGATGGTGATGGGTCGGATTTGTGAAGATTTGACAAAACCAGGCACCTTTGGAAGGGCCACAGTACGGGCCAACATGAGCCACTCAGGAAATCCTGAAGTATAGGAAGCAAGCACTCTACCTAAGTGGTGAATTGCCAAGTCAGGTAAAGACTGCAGTTCAGCTGCACTGATGGCATCAACTCCTCGGCCACTGGATGGCTTAAGGGAACGAACCGCGGACACCCAAAGTTGTGGATTAGTCAAATCTATCGACACCTCAGGAAAGTCACTGGGCAAATTAGACAGGAAAGGATGCAAATCTGGGACTGCTTCTTCAACAAGAGGTCTTTGCCATAACGGTGTCCAAAAAGCAGAAAGTGCCCCAAACATCTGTGCTGGAGTAGAATAATGCTTGGTCTGCGACAAAGGTCCTTCAGGAGGCCATTGCTCTGCTTCATGTGGAGTACTAATGGTGACAAAGTCACGTGCCGAATCTACGATATGGCAAGTATGGCCACAAAATGAAGCAGGCTGGTTAGGTTGCAAGCCATGATCAACTTCAAGAAACATCGTGCCATATGGCTCTTCGTGCACAAAGTGTGCTTCGACTTCAGTGTATTCTTGAATTGCTGACAAGGTGGCGGATGGCTTGGATTTTAGCAGCTTAAAGGCCTGGCTAAACCCCTGATGTTGACCATCCAATTGTCTAAAATACTCTTGTTTACGTCTCCAAATTTTTGCGTCTTCAGCTAATAACATGTCCGTTTCATGACGAAGGATCTGTTCCACATGCCACACGAAATCATGGGATGGAAGCCAACGAGGGAGTGGGCCAATGTCTGGATGGCTTTGGCACCAAAAACAAAAGAGTCTCCAAAGGATCTATCCCGGCAAATCCTGTGCCACTCCTGCTGAAGTTCAGGAACTTGTTGAGGTGTGAAACCCTTTTTCAACCGTCTCTGCAACGACTGGAGGCGTCTCATTTGGCGGACACACTTCAGCGTTGAAAAACGATAAACCTCCGTAGCAGGATTATAGTCCCCTGGTCTGGCAAGTTTTGTGAGAGTCTTAGGAGGTATACTGTGCATCTTCCCTGGTTGACATCGTCCACGGAATTTGTAAGGCAAACCAGTGGTTTGGGAATAAGCACTTCCTGAATGTTTCTGCTGACTCAAGCGATAAGCTCGGTCAATGGTGTCTTCTACCCCCAATGCCCATTCTTCCAACGTGTTAGGGATTCCTTGTGTCTGAATGATTTCAGGGTATGTTGTCTGCACAAATTCAGATTCGATGGGAAGTTCCAGCCAAGATTTTGGCATGACGAGTCTGGAGCTGGTCAAAAAAGGTGCCTCCATCTCAAAACAAAGTATCACAGGTTTATGTGCATCAAAAACATAGTCAGGATGGATAATGATGGTCTTCAACAAAGGAAGGAGTCCACTACTGACCAAAGCCGTGTCTGGTGAAGTTGCATCCTTACACGTGAAAGGATAAGGTGTGCCATAACGTTCCTGATGAATCCACTTTAGGTCATAGAAACCCTGCTGGACAATGGTTGCATGACAGGGCAGCGAGTGTGGATTGGCATTGAAATCCCCAAGGATGATCGACGGCAAAGAAAGACAATTTGTAGCCTGCATTGCCTGAAGTACAAGATCTGAGTTGATTTGGGTGGCATTAGGCTGTCCTAAAGGAATACCATAAATGACAACTATCTGCACTTCAATGGTTCCCAGGGAAATGACAACATGCAAAATTCTGCTAGTAGTTTGCCAATCTACTGAGATTGTATCTAAAGCCTGTCGACAAGGAAAACGTGTTGCAAGGCAGACACCTGCTGCTTTTCCACGAAACGAGGGTTGACCACTGACGGTTGGAAATTGATCAGCGACTGGTGTACTCCATTGAGTATGAAGACCCATCTGACGAAAACGATTGCTCATGACCCTTTGTGCCAGTTCTGTGGCCGAAGTTTCGGCTGCAGCTATGGCATGCAGATTGTACAACTGAAGAAGCTCTTGGTAAGTTTGTTGCTTATTCAGTATGGCCGTAGGATTAGTCAATGCAATATTGAATTTTGGTCCTGGGTTCAAAGCTTCTCCAAAACGGGTACCTCTACTTGGACACCAAAAGCCTTTGGAAAAAGCAGGACAAAGATGACGAAATTGTTGTGAACAAAACTGCATGTAACACACGCAGAGGTAACGAGTGAAAGTCATGGAAATCACTACCGACTGGATCACCATGTCAATCCCCTGTCTATACCCCATTAAGAAATGCGATTGCCACGTCTGTACAACGAATGGCAGTGTCTGATGGAAAATACAACATGGTAAATGAAATACCAACGCCCAAAAGTTTATACAATGTCTTGACCCCCACACCGTCGGCTCACGAGACATGACAAACCTAAATCTCATGTTGACTGCGGTGCAAAACTTCCACAAGCATTGTATATTGACAAAAAATGTGGTTTGCCAGTTGGATGGGAACAACGAAAACGACAACAGAACAAAAATCCATGTATAACAGGCAAAACACAAAAAGAGGAATGCTGCTATGACACATAGTCAAGTCTCCATGTCTGCAGGTGTTTCAGCTCTCCTTTTCCCGGCATGGGAGGTGAAGAGAGATTTCAAATCCTTCAATTGGTCTTGCATTGCCTGGGAGTTGGCCTGTAACGATCTGGTTAGGTTTTCTGCAAGATCTTTCTGAAGGTCCTTCATGGCAGTATGCATCTGCTCCATGTTGTTTCGATCCCTTTGCTCTGCTTCTTTGAAGCTCTTGGTGGTGTGGGATTCAAATTGTTTTTGGTTAACTGCCATCTGTTCCAAATCTTTTTGCAAGGCCGAAATCTTATCATCTTGTTCACTGAGCCGTTTTTTTCGACAGGGCCTTCAATGGTTCTGGTGATTGCAGGTTGCAACCTCGGACCCTGCCATTGTGCCCAAGGGTCAAACGCTGTGCTGGATGTAGGTTCATGACTTTGCAATGGCTTTGGACGTGGCCCAACTAAAATGGGTGGTGTGCTATCACTGCGAGGTGGCAAGAGCCTGACAAGCACGGGAGTGGAGTTGAACATGATCAGCCCGTCCGGAGGCATAACGTCACTTCGCACCAGCCAAGCTTGTGGCCCCAAGGCCTTGATTGGTGCCGCCGACCAGGTGATATGCTGCAGCCATTGATGGATCATAGTGGAGGTGGACCCGAAGGGAAGTCCTTCGATTTTGAAGACCTTGTCTCCTGTGGATTTCTTCGGTTCGTCTTGGCCAGGGTGAATGGTTTGCCAAGCTTTGGAAAAATCAGCTTCAGCATAACGCAAGCCATAGTTGTCCCGACCTTTGACCAAGCCCATACAATGACACGTGGTAGCTGCTAACGTTATGGCTTGTGTGCTATCTCCAGACAACCAAATCACTTTGAACTGTGAGTCCAGGCGGCCATTCACTGTTTTCGGTGTGCAGTAGATTTTGTTAAAACCTGACCGACACAAAAGCTTGTGTAAGTGTGGCTCTGCTACTGTGACGTGGACCTGCATGGATGTAGCTTGTCCTGGCGATGCTGGGGCTCTTCCGGCACGAAGTGATTTACCCCAAAGGGCTGTGATGGCTCCAACAATATTGTCTGCTTCAAGACCCTTTTGAATAAATTGGCTGGGGGAACGAATGGCCTCCTGCCACTGGTCAATTGTCCAATCAGTATTGAAGAGAGTGATTGCAACAAGATGGGTAGCTTCAGCTTTGATTTTGGAGTCATCTCCCTTTTGATATTGGATCTCTTTTCCCCCAAACTGAACCAAAGTGCCTGAAATGAGGACTTGTTGATTGTTGCGATTCAAGCAAGGAACAACTACCTGCATATGCTGTAAGGTTGTTTCTGAGGGCAATTTTCCAACTACAAAACCCCCAAGTTCGTCTGAGGAAATCTTCTGATTAGTAGAAATCCAGGGTGCAACTTGATCTGGGGTGAGTAGGCAAACCCCGGTGGTTTGTCCACGCAGCTGCGTTACGATTGGTGAAGCAGTGCCATCTGAGTTCAAAAAGAAACCCGGAAGGATTTGAAATTCATTCGGCTGGATTTTGATGTCACCCGTTTTTGGTTTTTTGGTCTTGTTCCATGGTGCTCCTTCAGTTCCTTTCCCTGAGGATGGCTTTGGCATCGATGGCATATGGATGCCTGCTTCCGTACACAATTGCTTGACTGCTGCCAGCTTTTGATGTCCCATTGGTTGAGCCGTGACTGATTGCAACTTAGGTAGGCCAAATTGCGAAATCAATTGTTCAACTGCTTTTGAAGTCCATTGAATGTCGAAACCATGCTCTAATAGGACCCCTGCGATGGCATTCTTATGAAGGGTGCGTTGGCTATTCTTGGTCGTGGGTGCCCCACCTCCATGAAGTGCTGGTGCCAGGTGTAAAACAATGGCTTCATGACGCGATGAAAATTCAAGCTCAGCCAAAGTAATGTCATTGAAAATTTGCTTACCCATTGAGACAATTCGCCAAAGGTCACGATGTGTTGCAATGGAAAGGATGGATGTGATGTATTGCTTCAACGTGTCAATGGTCATGTCGGATGGGAGTGAACCTATCCACAAAGGTCTGGCTTCCCACTTGATACGCACCCTAAGTAGTTTGACATCAGGACTGCAATGCCTAGAAATGTCACTCAGGCAAACTCGGGCGGCTGCAATAGCCAGTGCATGACCAAATTGCATTGGTGGACAGCAACCTTTTAAGGGAGTGAAAATCAACACACACTTGCGGTCAGTCTGATGCATTGTGAGCTTACGACCTAGGCCCGTCAAGGTTTCTGTCGAGAAAAGGTGGGCCACAAGAGATGCAAGCAAGGATTGTGCTACCAGATCACCCTCAATGGTGATGACGTATAAGTCCTGAGAAGGAATCCATTGGCGTCGGATCGAGGCAACTGTGAGAAGAAGGCAAAGGTTGACATCCAATGAATGCCTGGATGTGATTTGCAAAGGCTCCGAAACAATCAACGTGTGAGGTGTATTGATCTGGTCCTTTTCAACTTTTCCAAATTGATCCCACCATACCTCTTGACTGTTCAAGGCCGGATTCTGCAAAATTGGCTTGTTCTCACCGTTGGTAATGATGGAGATGGACCCCCCAATACTCATAACGATTGGATAGTAAATCTCATCCTGGTGAAGGTATTCATCGCTACGAATGAGTATCGGTTTGGCATGTTCATGTATGAGGGTCTTGGGGTCAACCTTGAAGGCCGAATGCCAGACTGCCTCTGCATGGTGCCATGGAAGGTCTGCGGAAATCCAAAAGTCAAAGAGACCTCCTTCATGGGACAGTGCAATAGGGACTACCGGGACAAAATTCTCAGTGATGGAAAGGTCAGAACGTGGAGTAAGGACTGATGGGCATTCTTCCATATGCACTTCTTCGGCCGTGACTGAGACCTGTTGTGGCTTTAAATGATCCATCCACTTGGAATCCACCAAAAGTCCATGGGTGGGTGACCAAGCATGGAAATGATCTGAATGGGCAACTGCCTTCAACAACTGAGTAGCAGTATGAACAAGTGTGTCCGGTGGAGGATGTTCTGATAGCATGTGGCCATTGCTGATTGGCCAGAGTTTCAACTGATGACCCCTTTTTCTTTGATCATGATATTCCATGAAAGTAGGATAGAGGGCAAAGTCGGACGGCGTCAAGAGGTTGAAAGCATACAAAAGTGGCAGTAGGGCATGTGGCAACGAAATTTGGTTACCTACGTGCATCCAGGCTCGAGTGATATTGCCGTCAATGAAGACCGAATGCAAAACACCATGAAGGAGTAATGCTTCTGCTGGATGCCAAAAACGAAAACCAAAAGGACAGAATGCATCGGCCTTAAAATGCCCAAAGTAGCCAAACTTGCCTAAATAGTCACGATCAAAGCAATGTTGACTGCCGTATGAAGCCATGAAGGTAGGAACTTTAGGCTGTTCTTCATGAAGTCTCATTTTCAAAAGTCCATCTTGGGTGATGTTCCGACGATTACCCCGAAAATATTTTGGATCACTTGCAATGTTCTTGATTTCTTCAGTTACTTGCAACAAGTTCATGTGTTCCCTAGGTATCTCAATTTGTGGCTCCATCTGTTCTACCGTGAGGAATTCAAATCGTGGCCATATTGGCATGGGAATGAGAGGCATGTTGGCATGAACTCGCAATGCAATACCGATCCATCTGACTCGACATGTTGCAGCCTGGTCCTGCAAATCCAAGCATTTGTCAAAGACCAACTTGTAGCCTATCATGTGGAGTGCCCTAATGACCCATGGTTTGTCGGGGTGCTGTGAGAAACCTAAAACCTGCTCCAATAGCAACACAGGTGCCCTAAAGAAACGATTCATACAAATGCAATGCAAAAGTATTTTTCCATCGTCCCTAGTTAACCCATCACCCTTTGCTGCATTGCTCCAAGGTTGACATGGGGCTGATATAGTTGCTATATGAGGTTGCCACATAGCTACTGCTGGCCACCATTCACGGTTCACGACGGATGCAACGAGGACCCAATCATTAGGTGGATTACACACAAATGCATCCCTGGATGGCATGCTTTTGAGTAGATTCGCTCGATGGCTAATGGCATAGGCAGTTGCAGCGTTGAGGTCATGGTCTACCGCCACCGTACTAGTGATTCGTTCACTAGCTTCGCCCAAAAACTTCGTAGCTGTTTTCCAACCGCCAAAACCACCACTGCACAACTCTAAGATTCGTAAAGTCCCATAGGTGTGACGTGCCCCTGTTGCATGTAACCACTGAAAATCTGTTGTTGTTTGAAAGTCAATGCCCGAAAAGCCATGCAGTTCTTCCACTCCCAGCAACCAAATTGGGGTATACAATTCCGGTGGAGATTGTTGAATGTCCCATAACAGTGTAAGAGCATCGTTCAGCTTTGAATCACCCGGGATATCAACAAAATCATGGGGGAACCGTTCCAATCCCCAGCCCTCCGGTGCCAGTTGATCAAACTTGACTATGATACAATCTTCGTGTAGAAACCAATCCTGGATGCTAACCAGAAGGGATTGTTTTGAATGCCCAAAATGACACCCAGCTGATCCCAAAATGTCGTATTGCAACAGGATATCTCGAATCTCACTATCCCAGTTAAATGACATGGCTCATCCGCTCCCGATCACTGAGGGGAGACAAGGTTTCCACGTGAAGGATTGAGCCAGATTATAATGTCATTTTTGAAATCGATTGACATGGGATATGTTGAGCTATCACTGATCCGATCATGATCAAGATCCAAAAATTCTTACCTGAATCCTCCAGTCAGCGGTGAAAATTCTGCCCCAAAAAAAAACACCAAAAACAGACCTGCTTGGAGGATCATTCCATTTAATAAGTGGTTATTTCCCATGGTGATCGGTTTAGTCCCCTAAGATCCCTTCCAAATGGCCTAAATAGCTTTTGAGGTTACTAATGACTGAAACTAACTGGGATGATCCTCCAAGTAACCCAAGACTAGCTTATAAATGGGGGATGATCCTAATCACGTATCCAAGTCCCGGCATGCCATCCTCCAAGTGGAGGGTCTTATAGGTATATGGATGTTTCCGAAAATAGTGGGTTTTTCCCCCCAAATCATCCATTTTTAATAGGGTGTTCCATTATAAACCATCCATTTTGGGGGTTTTCCCCTTATTTTTGGAAACACCCATATGGTTCTTCCAAGGTACCATGACACGAAGCGCTACAATCGGACCATACGCTCCATGGGCTAAGTTCACAATCCTCGTTTTTTTTCTGGCACGAAACGTGGTGGGGAAACCCCGTTTCGTGTGGGTGCATAACACTTGGATGTACCGTACGTTGGAAGTTAACAAAAGGTTAGGATCAGTGGGTTATAAGCTACGCCATTTCTAAGTTTTAACCCATTTATATACTAACCATTTGCTAACTTCCTAGCAGGTTGTTTTCAGGGTTACAACATTTCAAAAACAAAACTTCAGAAACAAGCAAGGTCGGCGCTTTTGGACATTCACTCATACTGGGATTTGGAAAGTTCTTGAACCCCAAGAAACTTGGTGGCTTCCGTCGAATGTTTGTCTTTTCTCGAGCGGCGTAGTTTCAGGTTCCAGCCATTCATTTTCAAGGATGGATTCTAACCCCTATATAAGTAGGTTGTAAGTCATGTAAATAGCTTTTAAACCTGACTAACAATTGATTATAGTCGAAAAAATGTATGGAGATCTGTTTTTGTTGTCCTTTCTGGTGAGGGGAACATGACTTCAGGTTCTAGTGTGATTTTTTCTTTCGGAAATGTAGAGGTTGACACTCTGGGATGCTTCCTTTCATATGCGTACACTCCTCAACACTAATTGACTCTCGCACATGCGTCTCATGTCCAAGCGAGACTGGAAACATAGCTAGCGCAGTTGCGGGCCATAACACTAATTGACTAACAGCGAGTTTGTACACCTGAAAATAGACATTTGGAAGACCCAACTGATTCAAAGTGACCTTTTGATCCCTGATCGTTGGAGGTCACACATAACTTTTGAGTTTGGGGCCACTTAACCATCCCCAAAAGCTCAAGAGCAGAATTGCCGGAAAGCTTGCTTTTTTCTTCCTTTTGGAGAATTTACCTGTTTTATCCTTTTTCTTTAATCATGATCAGCCAATTGGTTTTTTTGTTCATCCACTGGTCACATCACTATTGTGAAATCAATCACCATTGATCCAACAACAACAATCCGATGCTATTCCAAAAAAAGGCGGGGGAATTCCCCCTTTAAAAGCACCAACTACAAATCCCATATCAAATGTCAACTAACTACTATCTCTTGCGGAGACTCAACTTTCTTTTTTCCCGTTACTATGTATATATATATATATATTTAAATATATATATATGTATATATATGTAAATATATATGAATGTATATATATATATATAAATGTATATATATATATGTATATATCATCTAATCTCACTGCACTGTTTTAAGCAATACTTTGGTCCAACCCCCACCCATGCGAATCAAATAACGTCCAACCCATCCAAATCCAAAATAACCCACCAAAAAAAACGTTTCCCGGGTCCTGACTTGCCTTACACGGCACGCCCTTGTTGCACTCTTCTGAGCGAGAAGGTCGCAGGTGTAACAGGGTGCTACAGGTGGGACAGGCCTTGAGATCTCAAGGGAGGTTGATTTTTGTTGCTGTAAAAATCTCATGTTGCCATTGTTTTTTTCATGTGTTTGCTTCATGTTTTTTCCGATACAAATTAGGTTGAACTGGATGGGATGTATTGGGGGTGTTGTTGTTTCGACGTAAGAGACGATTTCCCATCCGTGTCACAAGAGATGCAACCCTGGAAAGTTGCCAATGGTTTGTAAAAAGCATCAGTTGCGGTTGCGACCCCTTTTAAAGAAAAGTATATTCCATTTGGGTGTTTCCAAAAATAATGGTACCCCCAAATCATCCATTTAAATAGGGGTTTCCATTCTAAACCATCCATTTTGGGGTACCACCATTTACGGAAACACCCATTTATAAGTAGCTTATAACCAACTTAAAAAAAAAACACACATTTCGTAACTTCCTCGTAACGTTGGTGGTTGAACCAACCCCCTTTAAAAAAATATGAGGCAAAAATGGGTTCCTCTTCCCCAAACAACCACCACCTAGGTATCTTATCTCAATCCTCCAGTCGGGCTGTGAGTTTTTTGTGGCCCCAAATTTCGCTACCAAAAAGGTCCAGACCTCGGGGGTTGAAATTTTGAGGGCCCCTGGAAAATTCTACTTGGATGTCCATGGAAGTGATCGTAACAATCGTTAGTAAGTTGGGTTATTTCACCTACTTAAGGGACTTGTAACCTACTTATATAGGGGTGAAATCACCCAGTTACTAAGTACAATGGACATCCCAGTAGCTTGGTATCTAGGGATTCAAACATTGATAATTTTGGCATCTTAAATTTCAGGAGGAAATTGTAGATTAACAAATGTCTTTTATAGGATCATGGATCTCAGACTCCTGTTGATATCTGAGCATTCAATAAAATTTCCATACAGAAACACATCCGAGAACTCATGTGAAGCCAGCCACCAGCGACATGGACACGAATCACTGATGTTTGATTCGACGGTAGTAAGGAAACTCTTGCAACCAGATTCCGAAAAGGAAACTTGTGCGGCTTCATGTAACCCCAGTCTTCCAAATACCTTGTGAGTAGATGTTTGGACCCAAAAAACATCTCCTGAGGTTCGGCCTTTAGGGGGCCCAAACACCTACTCACAAAGGAATTCGGAGGATTTTGGAAGACTAGGGTAAGTAAGTTAATGTGTTCTTGTTTTTCTGGTAAAAGTTGGGAAACATTCGTAGCACAGTTGATCACCCTTCCATCCTGCTAGGTAAGCAATACCTACTATGTAGCTAAGGGCTTCAAACCATTGAAATATATGACTCAAATCAAATTAATTAGGATTATATGACTCAAACTTGAATATCTTTCCTAGATATATGAGCTAAAACATGAAGAATCTTGAAACCCACCACTGTTTGCCCAAGAGTTGTATTGATCCGAATTCACGCATCAGATCAGTCCTTCTTCACGGGAGTCTCCGCTAGGTTCTCTTCCGCAGGAGGTGGCCTCTTCATCAAATCAGAAGCTTCGCTTCTATGTGCCACTCGCGTTGGAAGTTAGGATCAATGGTTATAATAAATGGGTGTTTCCAAATATAGGGGTACCCCAAAATGGATGGTTTATAATGGAAAACCCTATCAAAATGGATGATTTGGGGATACCACTATTTTCGGAAACATCCAAATGGGGTTATTTCACCTACTTATAAATGGAGTATATTGGGGTTATGACCCACTGATCCTAACCTTTGATCCTAAACTTCCTGTCCGGAACATCCAAGTAGTAGTTGGTAAGTCGATTGTTTGAATCCCATGAAGGGTACATAACCAACTTGAAGCCCTTGAGAGTGGTTTTACAACCCGGCTTCTAACTCACTATTCCTCATGATCATAAGCCACCAAGTAGCGGTAGATAAAGCAAGAAGTAAGTCACTGCATATGAGTGTCTCACAACTAGGCTACCCAACGGTGAAAAATTAGAACGCAATAAAAACTGCTCCAGGCACCACAGAGAGAAACGAGGGACTATACTACCCACCTATATAGGAATTAACTAGTCCCTTCTAAAAAATCCCTAGTTCAAACAACTGGTTATAAGGATTTCGAACTCTAACTCATGTGTGATTTGGTATCTTTCCAACGTTAAGACAGAAGATTTCTTGACCTTTCTGACGCCGAATCAACTGCGGATGGGTTGCCTGCCTGCATTCCCACATGGCGCACTCGCCAACGCATACCACCCTCACAGGAGGTGGAGCAAGCCTGCACAAGAGAAAAACTGCGCCAACATGACTACCAACCACCCGAAAACTCAACATGAGATACGAAAAAGAAAAAAATACTTTCCATTGAATCCTGGTTGTTTAAAAAGGGATCTTTCTTGCATTATAAGGGATCCTGATGTCGTGGTTTATGAAATAATCCCAACATAACTGGGTAGTATATATCCGCTATATACTCTAAACAACCAGCATTTTTCCTTGCTCACATGTCCCCTGAAATGGACCCCTGGAAGAGGAGATTCCTACTGGAAACATCTGGAAACCATCATTTTGGGGGGCTACGTTAGTTTTCGGGAGTGTAAGAAAAAATCGCAAGTGCCTTGAGTGATTCTCGGTTCATTCATGGCTTAAGAATCATCCTCCTGTAACTGAGGAGTTGTTCATCCCCTAATCTTAAACCAAAGACCCCAAAGCACAAAAAAACCTGCGATCGCAGGTGCCTGTCTGACAAGAGACTCTCTTATCTATTCTTGTTGTGGAATCTACGTCATGTATACAAGGGTCAATATATTTTCATTTGGGGGGTTAATCATGCTTTTCTTGATGTTCTATTTTCTATATTTTTGGATAGGTTTACAGTTTACAGCATATTCTAGTGCGCTTCAAGAATTATGTTCTCTTCGGTGGACTTCAATAGACTCTCTCAAACTAACAGCTGCTCGCCCCGAAAAAAAAGATGGAGCGAGCAAAGAGCATCCTTTCCGTTGGAGAAAAGGGATCACATATAAGTAATAGTATAGACAATTACACTAAGTACACTATATAACGAGAAATGCAAAACTGTACAAAAAAAAACAGTGCCTATTTTCACGGACCTTTTGGTGTTAGTTTTAGGGAGGGTAAACACAAACATCTCACCCTTGGACAATGATCATCATAATATGAGACAGGGGACTTCACGCATACAGGTAGATTGCTGGTGAATCACCACTTGCTTACTGGACCATCAGTCCAAGCTTTTTCATCTCTTGGTACCTCCCAGTCATTCCAACTGGCCCATTGTCCATCGACGCATAACCTCGGCCATCATGAAACAGCATGAAATTTGAATTAATCCAACCACAACAAAAAATCACGTCTGGCAAAGAATATAAGAATATAAACATTCATGGGGTAGAAAAAGAAACCTCTTTCAAATGGTGAAAATGTGAGCGTTATAAGTGGAGTTCTAACTGTATCACCCGTTTAGATGGCCTTATAAATGGTTTCACTGGAAGTAAAATATACTTTCTGCATTATTGTTCCATGCCATACAACAAAGTACAGTATTCGACATGAAATAGGAAATCTATTCTGAAGCTTTGTCTCATGTCAGGTCATTTTTCATCTACTTGGTAGTGGGCAGGTGCAGCATTGTCATCCACTTGATCCTCCTCACAACAAGTCCACAAAAAGTTCAGGCTGTGACATGTCATGGAAAAACACCAAAGGATTGAGAACGCCCCGTATATCCATATCAACTCTGGGGTCGCAATGAAAAAGCTCAGAAAAATGGGTGGTATACAAAAACCCTGGAAGTTTACCATTGAAAATACGCCTTTTGCCCCAAAAGGAAGCGGGATCGTCTGCATCATTTTCCAGGGGCGAGCTGTTAATCTTCAGGGAAATATCTTATCTTTCTTAGGAAGAATAAACCAACCACTATACTTTGCCCCATGGTAGAAAGGACATCTTCACATGGATTATCCAAAAAACTATTCTTTGTTTGGTACGGGATCCTTATATCATGGCTTCTGACATAATCCCTATATAACTGGGTAGTATTACATCCCCGAGAAATATAGCATTCAATGGCCAGGGGCCCCAACTGGTCACTGCTCACTTGACTTATTCAGGCATTGATTCTAAGATTCAACCTTTGGAAGGGAGCCAAAAAATCCACCCTTCCAAATCCCAGTATGATAAGGGATCCATGGAAGTGAAAAATGGACATTTACCCTCCAGGAAATTAACATATCCCCCTGATTTTTGGCATATTTCTAAGATGATGTTCCGGCTTTCCCCAGGTGGGATATGTTAGTTCCCTGGAGGGTATCTACAAATTGGGCTTAATGAATTGTTCGAAAGAATTTGCATACACATCCACGATTCCTCCTGTCAATGTCGGGGATGTCCTCACATGTTTTTTTCACCCTGATGGAAAGATGCGTTCGAATTCATCCTATGGATCCATGTAGGTTGAAATGGAAATGTATACCTACAAATTGGGTTTCCAATCTGTATGGTAAAATTGGGATCCATGTATGGATTATGGTATATTTTACCTACAAATTGCGTTCGAATTCTGTATGGATCGCATGTACACCCCCGAAATTTAACATAGCCCCTGAAAAATGATGGTTGGAAGATGAGTTTCCTTTTGGGATTGCCTATATTTTAGGGGCTATGTTAAATTTCCGGGGTGTAGGTTTAAAGATACCAATCCCCATCAGATCCCGCTGTGGGAATCGGATGGATTCCCACCCCACCGTCGATGCTTCGATAACTGGGCTTCCAGGGCTCGCTATCAGGGCATGGATCCAAATTGCAGGCGCCCAGTTCTTCCTTCGACGTGACGTTTTTTTTTGGTGGCAGTTTTTGTTGCCAGCGTTTTTCGGTTCGAAACGCCCAAAAAACAGCAAACAACTATATAGGGCAACGAGAAGCTAAAGAAAAGCCTTTTCAAGTGTGAAAATTCATGTCATTGGATGTAGAGATAAAATGATATAGAATCTGAATAATTGAATTCGGTTTCGTTTCATCCGCTGAGCAGTTGCACCACCCACCGACGGGGTTTTTCGTTCGGTCTCTTACATGAATATATATAAGAAGAATGGCCATATTTCCAGTGACTACGCTTGCAATGAAATGTAGAACATCCCAGATCCTAGATTGTGCAAATTTCTTCCCTAGTAGTAACAGCAGCAGTAGCAATGGCACTAGTGCTAGCAGTGGTCTACTAGTCGATAGTACGTTGTATATTCCATTTTTACATTTCAAAAAGTGTATCTCTTCACCAGGTGGTATCTGGGGGTGTCAAAGGGACCTTATCTAAAATACCACCCCCAAAAAAAAACTAACATGACACTGGAAAATCCCACCATTTCTCATGTTATTTTTCAGGGGGTGCATCTTTTTTCTCCCACCCAAAAAGACCCATCCCACCACCAAAAAAAAAACGCCCCAAGAAAATCCGCTGGCTCCAACCTTGCTCATGGCTTCACAAGGTGGACATCCGGGTGAAGGCCACCTGAAAAAAATCAACTTCGCGGAGAAGGGTACCTAAGTGGTTTCGGGATATATTCGCTATATACCAAAAAAACCAGTTATGTATATATAATCCCTTATCTAGTTGGTGGTTGGTTCCACCCATGTTGAAAAATATCCTCGTCAAATTGGATCATTTCGCCAAGGATCGGGTGTTGTTTCCCCGAACTGGAGTGGAACGTACTTGGAGGATGGGCTCCCGGGACTTGTAAGTAATTAGTTAGGATCACCCCTCATTTAGAAGCCATGAAGTTCGGCCATTTGGAAGGGGAATAACCCCTGGTCTTGGGGACTTATTAACCATGGTTATTAACCGGGATCATCATCTAAGTGTACCATTGTTTAGGCACCTGTGGCTGGTTTAAAGGGTAAAGTTCATGGAAATTAACAGCAACGGCTGTTTTCCAGGTGGTTGTTTAATAGGATCTGTATTTCATGGCTTATGAAATCATACCTGATATAACTGGGTAGGATTGTATAATCCCCATATCATGGATGTCCCTAGGTGGGTGATTTGTAGGTTCCAGCTGTTCATTTCCCGGGAAGTTAGGATCCATGGTTTGGATCAATGGGTTCTAACTATATCCGCCGACCCCTCGCCTTTTTCGAGGGGGAGGCGAAAAGAAGGGCGTAGGCGACACGTAGGTTTGCATTTGTATGTTCGTGGAGAAGCAGTGGTGTTTGACTGTTTCTTGTCCTAGGTTGCGTTGCGTTTTGTGTCCACGTGCTGGAGCCTGTTTCTTGTCCTTTATGGGTTTCAGACTTGTCACTTCGGCACGCTGGGGAGGGTTTTTTGCTGGGTTTGCGTCCGGATTTAGGTGGTGTTTGGATGTTTTGAGTCGATCGCCGGGAGGTTGCTGTTT
>DF239723.1:120013-168744 GCA_000507305.1 Breviolum minutum Mf 1.05b.01
CAACAACAACAACAACCAAAACCCACCAAAAACCAGCTACTGCCACCCAACACGAACTCACACTCTCTTCTCCGGCACTGCCGGTGGGTGCGTCAGCTCTTGAATAACCTACTTAGAAATGGTTAGTATAAATTGGGGTGACACAACCCACTGATCCCAACCTTTGATCCTAACTTCCTGGGATTATCAATGGATTTTTCGTTTGGGGGTGAAAAGAAATCCGTACCACCCTTTGCTTTCGAAGCAGAATCATCCATCAAACCTATGATGATGGGCAGTAGGGTTATAAACCCCAGTTACCAATTTATAAGGCCATTTATTAAACTCCAACCCCATTGATGTTGCTAAAAAAATTCCAAGCCACGTGGTGATATTGCGTAAGCGCACTCGCTGACCTCAGATTACCCGTGAAACAACTGAGGGACATGTGAGCCACGAAAAAAGGGGATCCTTATGTCATGGTTTATGAAATACTCCCCAACTGTGTAGTATAATCCCCCAAATACCCTAAACAACTAGTTTTTATTTCCATTGCTCAAGTGCCTGGCAGATTAAGGATGTGTAATTGTTGGTTCATGATAGTTTAGTGCACAAGGTGGGTTATCATAATCTAATTTAGGGGACTTACAAACCAACTCACAGGGCAACTATGTCTATAAACCAACTTATAACTATAGCTACTAACTACCATCAGCCACCAAGTTTGCTTGGCAGTGCGATCTCCAAAAAATCATCTCAGAAGTGTACGGGCAGTGCCTCCTCCACTTGATGGGAAAGAGGGTGAAGAATTTATACATATACATATGATATAAGCAAATCTAGTTGCTGGTTGGTGGTCTTTTCCACCCATCTGAAAAATATGCGCAAGTCAAATTGGGTTCATCTTCCCCAAATAGAGGTGAAGATGAAAAATATGAACAAAACCACCACCTAGCCCCCAGCCAGCAACAGTCTCCACCAAGACTATTACATTTTTAGTAAGGGGATGCGATAGTAAGACCTTCACTTTCCACTGAAATCCTGGTTGGGAGGCAGATCCAATCTAAAGTATGATACTAAGCTTTGATCCAGAAATTTGCTCCAGTAAGATTCCTTGGTACGGCCTTAAAAATTCTAAAAAGGGAACGATCCAAGAGATTGAGACCATCTAACTTTATATATTTATGTTATACTATACAGCAATACATATGAAATATAATAAAGATAATGTATATGTATATATATATATACACATGGTCACGGAAAAAATGGCTATGTATACCAGGTTCATTTTCAGATTCACATGATTTTTCACCCAAGTCTTGTTTCACTTCCAGTAATCACCAATTCCCCCAAAGTGATCCACTCCGAGCTCGCTCCCTCATTTCCTTCCAAATGGGCCCTGCCACCAGTTATAAATGGGCTTATAACTTATAACCCTTATAAATGGCCGACTATACATGGGTAACTGGGGTTTAAATAACCCCTACTTATAGGAGTTATCATCATCCCTATATATAACTGGCTCCAAACGCCCACTTTGTTCCCTCTGTTAGGTGCCCCTGGCCACCACCACAATGCACATCACAATCGCTCCAATCACGCCATTCACCCCAATGGCAAGGATCACATCCACCACAATGTTCCAAGTAGCAAGGCTCCACCTGAGCAACGTTCAACAAAACCCACTTGAGGATAAGGAAAATCATCAAAAATGTCAAACGGTCCGGGGATATGTGATCGTTCCCCAGGAGGGTAGCACGTTCCAGTCATAGGTTCATAAGGGAATTCAAAGGATACTACTTGGATGTCCCGTTGGAAGTTAGGATCAAAGGTTAGGATCAGTGGGTGATGTCACCCCAATATACCCCATTCATAAGTAGGTGAAGTAACCTTTTACTAATCAGTTACTAACTTCCTGGGACATCCAAGCATGAAACCCATGACGGATCGCATGGGAAGATTGTGTATTAAAACCTAACTAATGTATCATAAAAATTAACCATTCATCTATAGCTAAATATACCATCCCATGGATCCTAGTGGGTTATACCGATTGGTTTATGACAGGATCCTAAAATATCATGGCTTATGACATAACCCTCATATAATATGGATAGTATTTCATCCCCTTTTCATACAACATTCAGTAACATTCATAACCAGGGTCAACTGGTCACTGCTCCACCCTAACTCGTCTCCACTGAGACGTCTAAGCCCTTAATGACTGGATCTGGAAATGGGGAAGCTGAATTTTTTTGTCGCATCCGGCCCTCCCTTTTCCGTTGTTTTGATGTCATAGACTTCACCCTTAAACACTAGAAATATATAACCCAATTAGTTGGATACCCTAGAAACATATAATAACTAAGACTTGGATATGGAGGTGTTAGGGATTTGCATCCATTTTATAAGGACCTTGAAGTTAGGGGTGGCCCTCTGTGATGTAGGTGGCTTCCCAACCCCCTCCAAACAACTCTTCTGGCTTCGACTTGTTTGGGAAGTTCCCTTCATCTGAATGAGTTCGCTCCCCCAAAACCTATATTTCTAGAGGCTTTTATGGTAGATAACTGGCCTTTTTAGATGGCCAAAACCTTTATCTTTCATTGTTTTGGGGGCTCATGGTATATTTACCCCCCCTTCAAAGGACCCAGGGTTTTTAGTGTAATTAAATACACCAGCTCCTATAGAGTGGAGCTGGCGCAAGGGTAGTAGAACTCACCAATGTTGGAATTGGCTCAACTCTCTACCGGCACGTGGCTATGCCGAAACAAAGTGAGGCTTGAAATCTGTGAAGGGCATGGGATCTGAAAAAAATTGGCCCGGTGGCCGAAATCTAGCGAAGCCCCTAAGTATCCAAATACAGGTTCACTCACCCTTCCATTGAAGGGTCCAACCACAATGAAAATCCCCAAGTTTCGGGAGGGGCGAATTTTTGTCAAACAAAAAAGTGGGAATGGTCACTTGACCACCTGTTGATGGGGTGTCTTTTTATACCTCCTTCTTAAGGGACAATGATGGTTACAGGTGGTGTAGAATTAGAGCTACCATCAACAGTAACAACTACCTATCAACTACTTGGAGGATCATCCCAGTTAGTAAGTGGTTAGCAACCCCTATTTATAAGTAATTTTGGCCATTTGGAAGGGGAACAACCCTACTTACGGGACTTACTAACCATGGTTATTAATCACGTACTAACTGGGATGATCCTCCAACTACCTTCAGGAGGAGCCAAAAAAAAAGAATTCCGGTGCTTGAACTTTTCTCTCGATCAGACACCAGCTGATTTTCCTGGCCTGGGAAAGATTGCCAACACAACCTGCTCCACAATTGCTCAACCTGCAGTTTTGCAGAAAAGCATTTTGCACAGGGTTTTGGAGGGTTCTCCAGCAACATGAACTCCCACGTTGAATGAGTTGTAAAAAAAAAATCGAAGATTTTCTCATCACATTGAAATCCAGGTTGCTTTCAAAAAATATGCCAAATATGCTGACGGAACCTACCAGGTCCGTGTTCCCAACCTGAAGTGATGTTGAATAGAGGGAAAAGGTCCTTCCTACTGACTTAGACATCCAAATATATTACCTCCTAGTTTGAACAAATGGTGTTAAAATTCGGTATATTTTTGGGAGTCCAGTCGTATATTACCTTCTCAGTTGAACGATGTGGCTGTACATCTAAAGCTACCGAATCACAATCTCTTTCTTATGCTTTTTCAGTGATGTGCCTAGCCGGGGAGTCACAAAGAGCAAAAACAAATCACTTGGAGCGATGGTAATGGCGCCCTTCACAAGGTTTTTTCCCAACGGCCTGTTGGTCACCGTTCTTTGTCTCTCCTGAAACACGATGAAAACGCTTGTTTCACCGGGCAGGCAGTCAAATGTATCTCGCTCCACTTGGTGATCGAGTGGTGTTTTCAGCATTCTTGGATGGGCCAAATAAACATGTGCGCACTAAGGAAAAGAACGGATAAAACAGCAAGGCATATCCCATGTAAAGCAGACTGCCTGGAACAAACAGGAATTTCATAGATTTCATAGGTTATCATTCCAGAAAAATAGCATTTGGTATGCTTGAGCCCTTTTTTCAGTCAATGAAAGAACAAGGCACGAATTGCCTTTTTACACAACTCCACGTTTGTGAGCATTCAAGCAGTCCGTAACATACCGCCGTCCAGGAAAGAAAGGTTTCAGAAAACCGGAATCAGTGAAAATGGTGGTTCATTGCACATGGTGAATTACAATGACCCAACTAGTAACTAGTTGGTGGTTTCAACCTCTTTGAAAAATATCAGTCAAAACGGGAATCTTCCCTAAAATAGAGGTGAACATTTAAAAAAAATCCTTGAAACCACCACCACCATCTAGACAATAGCAACACAACGAAATCCCCCGAAATCCGTCCGAGAAAGCTTCTTCCCCAACAAAAATCCAAAATCCTTGACGCCAGGACCGCAAGAGGCACTGCATCTGGACCACCTGGGAGGAAGATTTTCTTCCTGATTCCTAGTGCTCCCCCGTGATCCCCTGTGAGGTTCCGGTATGCCTAGGCACCCAAAACCCACCAAACCTCCTTCCAACCACTAAACCAGAAAGGAAGCAGTGAGCATAAGTAGGGGATTGTCATGGTCATAAATAAACGGAAGTGAAGATCAAATGAGACATCTGCCGTAGGCAAATTCTGCGTTTACGTGACCTTTTCGGGATGGTGAGTGGAACCATGATCCTTTCACAAGTTTGTCGTGACCTGAAAAGGATCCGGGATAAAAAAGACAAGAAATTGAATCACCTGCTTATCTCAACTTTACTCAACAGTAACGTATATATATATACATATATCATCTATGGTTTACTTGATTCCCAGGTTATCTAAATCCCAACATCTCTTTATTTACTGGCTTTTAGTAGCTGCCAAAAGCCCAACTGAATCAGTGACTCATGCGCCAATTGGAATCGTAGGAGTCCAAGTCTTTTACGGCATAAGGCGTCCATCCACAGCCAGGAGAAGTTACCAGTGACCGACCCAAATTTTCTGGTGGCAAGCCCTGCAACTAATGGTAAATTGGTGGTTTGGGTCCCGGTGGTTTGGGATTCCTAGGATCCCCGAAAATGAAAAGGGATTAGGATTCTTAGGTGTATCCCTTCATTGGAAACCCTTCATTGGAAAAAAAGAAGTCGTGGCTGTTCTTCAGAGTGACGGCTGAAATCAACTTCCGATGGGGTTTTTCCTTCGGTTAAATTGGAATTAATTAAAGGGATACACTTGGAGGATCATCCCAGTGGTTATCAACCATGGTGATCGTAAGTCCCCTAAGGATCGGGTTGTGGGTCCCTTCCAAATGGCCGTTTCTAAGGCTTGTAAATGGGGTGATCCTAACCACTTACGAGTCCTGGGATGATCCTCCAAGCACCTCCTGAAGTTTAATTAACTGCTCAAAACCCTGAAAAATGATGCTTGGTTCCAGCTTGCTTCTGGGGCTGATGGTCACGCTGAGAAACTTCGGGCATGTACTTACTAAGTACCCAACATGCACCAATCCCAACCATTCCGGGATTCCGAAATCAAAAAAACTCAGCAACACAAAAAAAAATCGATCCAAAAATTCAGAAAAGTTGTTTGTTCTCACGGAAACTTTCCCGAGTTTTGATCGAAAGGACACCATGGAAAAGGGTTCAAAGAATCGAGGAAAATCATAGTCTATAAATCACCCTTTGAATGGAAACCCATAGGTTTGTTAAGCGTCATTTCAAAAAAAAACTAGCCCCTGGAATTTGTTGATGAAGGAAATCCCCACTAAAAACAATGGTCTTTTCCAAAGAACCATCTAAGATCATTGAAACAAATGGTACTTTAGACCCTCAGCCCGTGTATTATAGAAGAAATCGCTAAGACCCCTCCTAGTTATAAATGGAGCTGTAATATTATCACCCCTATGGTTACAACCCGCTTTAATAAGGTACTAGAAGGGAGGCCCATGAGCTTCCCGACACACTCCATGAACTTGCCTTGCAATTCACCTCCTTGTCATCACAAGGCCTCAGAAAATCAGATGTCTCGGATGTCCTAAGGGCCTGTAACGGACGGCCTTATTCATCAGGGCTTATTAACCATTGGTTTCCCTGAATAAGGCCTGATTAAACCCTTATTTCTGGGGGGGGGGGGGGGTAGGGGTTAGGGGGGGTAGGGTTGACTAGACATGAAGTTTTGTATGCTGATACTGTTGATGGAAGAAATGCTGCACCAGTTGATATGGAGAATCTACCATTATTTGCAGGGTTTTATGTATACAGGATTTCTTCAACAGTATCACAGTATATATCTGGGCAAATTAGTATGTGCTCCTAAACCTGAATTAAGGGGATTTGGGGTGGATTCCTTTACTAAAGCACGACCTCGGCTCAGGTCGTCGTTCTAATTTGCCCAGAGATCTGTATATACGCATTTACATATTACACCTGTAACATATTTTGCATGTTTGGATTTTATGTACAAACTAATAAGCATGTAGATATTCCATGTTCAAAATAACATGATAGCGATGGGAATCCGATTCTTTCTATAAATAGTTTGAACCATGTTTTTTTTTTCATAATGAAAAAAACTAACATCTCTCCTTAAATCAGCACCCAAAAAAGTCACCAACACCCTATACAGATTGAGAATACCTAGGCAAATTACTATTTATAATTCCAACACCTGAAACTATACGCATTTTGTGGCGACCTCAGCGGTTTGGTCACCAGATACCCTCCCTGAAACTAGCAGCAAAAGCCCCTTAAGAATGGATGGTTGGAATACTAATTTCCTTTTGGGATGGCTTATTTTCAGGGGCAAGCTGTTAGTTTCAGGGAAGGTCATATCTGATTTTTTCAGCCAATTTTTTGCTCAAACATTCTCAAAACTCGGTCACCCCACTCTCGATTGCAGCCTTCAGTTTCAATGAGTCCAAGAGGACATGGCCTGGATTTTTCTTGGCGCCCCAAAAAAGGACAGCCATTTGTGGGCTGTTGACATGAACCATGAGTCATCCTACTTAGATGTCCCGGACAGGAAGTTCGGATCAATGGTTAGGATCAATGGGTTATAACCTACTTGTAGATGGAGTATTCTTGGGGGTTATAGTTATAACTTATAACCTTTTACTAACTTCCAACAGAACATCCAAGTAATCGGTTCAGCCTCCCGATGGTGATTTCATGGCTTACTTGAAATTATCATGGAAAAAAGTAAATGCCTGGGTGGGTTGATTTCATCCCCCCAACAAAAACCCAACCAACCAGGGTGAAATGATCACTGCTCATATCTGCTTGGTGTTTGGGGATGCTTATGACATAATCCCTAAATCACTTGGGTAGAGTATAATCCCCTATTAACAGCCAGCGTCAACTGGTCACTCCTCATTTGTTGGCTCCGAAAGACTTGTTTAGAGTGGATTCCGTGAGGGTTGATTTTTTAGGCCCCTTAGTATATGTACCTAGATTTGAGTAGTTTACCGGGCAGGTAAATATACCATACATGCATCGTATGGGGCCATAGGAACCGTTGAAACCTTAATACAGCTGATTTGAATGCTTTAACCCATCCTGAAACACTGGCTTTGGAACCATGTTTTTCTGCAAAGGAAGACTAGAAACATATACAACAACTTGAAAATATCTTGAAAAAAAATGACTCTAAATTCACCAAACATTTCAGGTACCTAAAATTCAGGTACAAAAACCTATATTATCTGTATGGATACGGCTTATGTAAGGGGAAACCCACCACCAAAATAGCTCAGGAAACCCTCCATTTTTAGGTACCTGAAATTCTTGGGTGATAAATCTCCAACATTCAACAAATCAAACCCTTTAAAGTTCAAAAAACCTGAAATCCCCCATGGCACATCTTGGTTGACTTGTTAACATCACCATGGGGATTGGGGATATTTACTTACATGAAGGGTTAGCTTTGATGGGTTTTCAAGGTACATATGCCATGCATTGGGTATGGCCCCCTCTCAGGTGGTGCATCTTGGACTTTCCGTGTAATGGTTTGTTATAAAGACCCAACACAACTGGGTAGTGTAAACCCCTATAAAACCTAAACCACCAGGGGCCTCTGTTTTCGTTGCTCATGTTAGGAACTTCAGGTTAATTTTCCATTGAACCATACCATGGCGGTCCAAGTCGACCATTAAAATATTAAATAAACAGTCGACCTTGGAAAAGACCATGAAATTTTAGGGATTCATTTCATCAACAATTCCAGGGTAGACTAGTTGGCTTCAATGGTCCTTTCTTTGACTTCCAGGGAAGTCAAATGTTGAGCCACACAAGAATTACGTGGGACCCTGGAAATTTGACAAAGATTCCGAAGATCACATTATAGTTTGTGTACACCCCCCGAAGATTAACATAGAATCTGAAAATGATGGTTTGGAAGATGATTTTCCTCTTCCAGGGCTGTCTTGTCAGGTTCCATGTTAATCTTCCGGGGTGTATATCCTATAGTTGATAGCTAAAATCCGGCTAACCAGTTGATAACTAGGTAGTTGAAATCCCATTATTTACGTCCGGCTTTTTAAAAACATCCCAGGTGGTTGTATTGGAATTTCCAGATATCAACAGTACAAGATGGGGCCCCCAGAAGCCTACCATTTTCGTGGATTTACCCCTAGTGGAAATATACCCATTTACAACCATGGTTTTTTCCATAGGCTTTGCTGGAGTTCAAAATTCCCTGAAATTTCACGGCCCGGGGGGCCCCTTCAACAGCCCCAACTCCACCGGGCTCCCATACTTCCCGCCATGTTTGGGATTCAGTTCTACCTTTCAGAGTCTCCAACCAAGCGAATCCAACATGTTGGATGTCCCGGACAGCCAGGAAGTTAGGATAATTCTTTCATGGTTCACCTAAATGGGTTACACTCCCTGAAACTAACATAGCAACTAAAAATGATGGTTTCCAATAGGAATCTCCTTTTCCAAGAGTTATTTTCAGGTCAGGGAGGGTATAAGTTATAACCTAATCGTAAATGGGGGATGAATTGGGGTGATAACCACCTTCATCTAAGTACCCCTCGGACATTTTAACATTTCGCTGGCTGAGTAGCATTCTTGTCGCATCGTATGGCCCCCCAAAAAAGGACTTAAAACATGGGTACAGTACAATGTGGAAACTTAACATTTAGATACTAGTACTAAAAATGTTGGGCCATGGAAAATGCAACAGGTAACTCCATTTAAAATACTTGTGATGTTTTGGGTATCCATGTGAAAGTTCTGGGATGTAACAACAAGCTCTTCTCAACCGAAATGTTGCCAAGAAATACGGGTTGTTTCGCATCGAATCTCGGAAGTTTTTTGTTGTTCACGGAGCGTAGTGAAGGGTGAACACATCTGACTCTGCTCCTGGATTTTGTTGCTGCGCCCCCTTGGAGACTAACATATCCCCTGAAAATTAATGGTTGGAAAAAAGACATTCTTCTTAAATAGTCCATTTTGAGGGGACGATTTCGTTCATTCTTCGGGGGGGCATTCCACCGAAAAAAATCACAGTGCAACACTGGGAGAAGTTCGGTGAGCAAAATATCTAGGCGATATGGATGCTTCCGAAAATAATGGTACCCACAAATCATCCATTTTAATAGGGTTTTCCATTATAAACTATAAACCATCCATTTGGGGTACCCCGATTTTTGGAAACACCCATATGTTTCAAACCCGTAATGAAGGCGATACTACCCCATTGGTAGTTCTTTTTGGATGATGATAAAGCCTGACTGTAAAAAAATAAAGTCCTAAGAATCCAGACCCCTCCCTAGAATAGGATTGAGGGTTCCAATCCCATCCCTAGATCAGGAATTGAGGTGTAATCCCTTCCCTAGGACATACCTGGATTCTTAGGGTATAGTCAAATTCGATCATTTCCCCAATCGTCGGGGTGAATTTCAAAAAATACTTGAAAGCCTAACTGTAATAAATAAAGCCATTGGTAGTTCTTTTTAGATTGAGGGTTCCAATCCCATCCTTAGAATAGGAATGTAGGGGTAGTAATCCCTTCCTTAGGACATACCTGGATTCTTAGGGATGGTGAAACTCCTGTCCACCACAAACCTACAAAAAATATCAAAAAATAGTGTCCTAGTGGACTTCCAGGGTGAAGTCGGACCATGGGTATGTCTTGATGTTTTTCGCCATGCAACTTGGGTGACTTTTGAAACTAAAAACAAAAAAATGACCATGTTCCGCAGAATCCCAGAAACTGGACAACATATTGTGCTTTTTGCCTTATTTTAATGATCTTGTTACTTGTTTGTTTTTGTTTCACCATTTTGTCCTAGCGAATCTCCAGGCTGCTCTCTTTTCTATCTACGGCGATTCATGGTGAAAAAGAAAACCTGGCGTTACCTCCAAGTGAACCCCTCCCTTCCAATAACCACCACCCCACGGTCGATTGGGTCGATTTTTCTCCTCCCGAGGCATGGGTGTCAAACCTATTTTACTGGTTGGTTTATGGCTTCTGTGGCTTCTGAAAAAAAAAAGTTTCCCGGAATATGTCACTGAAGAGGATTTCATCTCCTGTATACAGCATTCATAACCGGTGCCCCCAAATAAGCACTGCTCCGGTGTCGAATTTTTGTGTCGCCAAAGGACTTGGCGTTGTCGTTGCTTTTGCCCGCCATCACAAGATTTATCACCTCGGAGGCGAACGGCCGACTTTTGAAAAACCGGCGACCAGTTTTTTGGAAACAGCGGTTTTGAAACACATATCATATCATCCTCAATTAAAGAAATCACCCTCAATCAAAATTATATAGTTCCATGTGATTATTTTATGGGGTGAATTTGGGGTGATTTTTAGGTGATTTGTATGGCTCGTGATTTGGTGACTTTTTATAGGGTGAGTCAGAGTCCATTCTAGTTGAAATTTTCCGTAACTCAGGGTTTGCCGTTTCATCACCTGAAACGTTCCCCTACAAAATAGGGTTGAAACCCGCCCTACATCACCAAGGGACAAACGCTACCTGTCAATCTTTCGGGGCCCCCGATTTTCCCATGTAACTGTTGGTTCTTATGGTGGACCCCGACTAAGTTCCATGTGTTCAATGGAGGAAACCCTGGTTCCCTAAATAGTTAGGTGGGTGGTAGGTAGCATATTGCCAATTGGATGATTATATGCTACCAAGCCCACCTATTAAGGGAACCAGGTTTCACTCCATTGATTTTTCTTTGGAAAAAAAAACAGCGGCAAAACACAGGGGCGTTGTGGATCCCAAAACCGATGGGTGGATTTTCCGGGCTGGAAATCTCACGTAAAACCATCTTGGCGGAAAGGATTTCGTTGGATTTCGTATGGTGAAATAACCCCTATAAATGGGATATAACTTAACTATTATCTTGGATTTGTTTTTAAAGATTTTTTACAGATTAGTTAAAGGTGCCGTTTTGGTGCCCTTTTTGCGATTTTTCTTTCAGCCGACCCCAAAGGTGATTTTGCTCCCAAACTTGGACCACCTGGACCTTCTTTCAGGATGTCCCGTTGGATGTCCGATCGAAAACTCCAACCATCACCCCTTTTCAGGTGCGAAAAAAGGTAGGCTTTCAGGGAGGGTATATATGTATATAGCTCCTCCCTGGAAGTCCCGTTGGTTGGAAGTGGATGGATCAAAGGTGAACGGATCAGTGGGGTTTTGACCTCATATATAACCCATTTTATAACTTGACCTCAATATACACCAGGGTCAAAGTAGATGGCACGGTTACCATGTATTGGTTTATGTAAGCCATATATTAACCTACCTTTTGGGGGACTGTGCCATGTACTTTGACCATGGTGTAACCAGTGGGGTATAACCCATTGATCCGTTCACCATTGATCCTAATTTCCAACCAACTGGACATCCTATAAGTACCATCCTGACATAAACTTCATGAGTTTTTTCAATGGGAGTTGAGTTTGAGATCCTCAAAAATCCCATATCGCATCCGTGTCTACCTATATTTGCCTACATGAGCAATGAAGAAAAACCTGGTTGCTTGGGGTATATATAGGGGATATATACTATCTACCCAGTTTTGTGGTGGATTACTTCATAAAAAACATGACATAAGGATCCCGTCATTAAACAACCAGGATTCAATGGAAAGTATCCGAGGGTTATTTTTTCAGAAAGCTCACATGACTGGAGCTTCATGGCTTGCAGGTAGGTAAATATGCCGATGTCATGGATCCTATAGGTAATGGCTTACTATCATCCACCTAAAACTGGCTACTTGGATGTCCCAAGAAGTTGGTAAATGGTTAGTAAATGGGCTATAACCTACTTATGAATGGTGTATGTTGGGGTTATAACCCACTGATCCTAACCTTTTACTAACTTCCTGGGACATCCAAGTAGTATACTTTGAATTCCCTTATGAACCCATGACTGGAACGTGCTACCCTCCTGGGGAACGGTCACATATCCCCAAACCGTTTGGCATTTTTGATGATTTTCCTTTTCCTCAAGTGGGATATGGATTCGTTCCCTGCAGGGTTCAGTATAGTAGTTTGTTTATGTCTAGTTTGTGGTTTCAACCCAATTCAAAAATATGCTCGTCAAATTGGATCATCTCCCCAGGTAGGGATGGACATAGAAAAATATTTGAGTCAAACCACCACCCAGTAGTATAGTCTTTTGTTAAAAACCCATGAAAATTTTAGTAGGGATTTATTTCATCAACACTTTCAAGGTAAACTATTTGGCCTTAATGATCTTTGTTAAACAGCTTCTTGGCCGTTTGTTTAAAAATTTCTTCAAAAAACACCCCAAACAACGATTCTAAACCGCTGAATCCCAGTAACATTGATCCCAAGGGGTCCAAGGGCTGATCACACAATCGACCGCAATGGTGCATGGACGGATCTGGCGTTGGCGTCAAGCCGTTGGGCGTTTGGACAAGCAGATCGTGCAACAAAATGGGATGAGATGCATCCCTATAAATGGCAGTAAAGATACATGGGTTGTCACTACGGTGATGCTAAAGTCTACTCTACTTTTAGGAGTTTAAGGAAAAAAAACATGTATAACTGTATAACTTCTTTTTGGGATCCCTATGGAAACTCTGTGTGTTCACCGGGAAAAGAACAAACACACGAAGTTTTTCCCACACCAAAAAAAAACATCATTCCGCCCCGCATGTTGCCATGCAAATTGTCATGAGTTGTTTTCTGCTCCAAAAAAATCCACCAAAACAAAAATGGCCTAACAAAATCATTCACAGCTGACAGAATGTGAAAAAATCACCACCTGGACTTTTAGCTAATTTTCTTCCCGGCCATTTCAAAAAGGAAAGTAGTCTTCCAACCATGCATTTTCAGGGGCTATGTTAGTTTTGGGGAGTGTACATGCTTTCATCCTCTATACCACAACAATCAATTGAGGTGAACTGACCAGTGCCAACAACCCGAAGATGGTAGCAACTCTGTCAATATCCTACCTTCAATAGTAGTGACCACCAACAAAAAGGTAAGAGATCTTGTCGATAAGGGACACTGTGTGAGTATATAGTCACACTTATTATTCCAGGCCTTACCCCCAAATTGTTTGGCCCCTAAAAAATCAGCCATTCCCTGTTTGGAAGCACAAGTAAAAGTCTGCTTAGAAACTTTCAAAACCTACAAGGTAGGCCGCGAGCCGATCGTTATAAACGGGGTGAAATCACCCGTATAAATGGCCGAAAATAAATGGGTAACTGGTGTGAATTTCACCCTACTTATGATAAGAATTATTTCAGCCCAGTGATACTGTTGATGGAAGAAATCCTGCACCAGTTGATATGGTGAATATCCCGTTATTTACATGGTTTTGTACATCTCAGGTGGTGCAGGAGTTCATCCATCAACAGTAACAACCAATGGACCAACCGGAGAAAAACAAATCAATCCAAATTATTTCACCCTAGTGATAACTGGTTTTTGGGTCCACCTTGTATCATTTCAGCACCAACCAATGGACCCAACAAATCCCGCCTCTTTCAGTGTTCCATTGCAAGGTTTCCCATCCATCAAAGGTTCAACCGCGATTAAACGATAGCGCTCCTGAAAAGACGGGGAGCTGAGATTTTTTTGTTGGGAGCAATGAAACCCATATTAATGGAGTTTCCTGGTTCCCTATACCACTTATATACTGCCAATTTGGTGATTATATACTGCCAAAATCCATGTATGGTATAATTTACGTACCCTAAGAATCCTAGGGATGTCATGGGGTGTCACTAATCGATAACCCCTGTTTTCAGGCAACCAGGCATGTCACTAGGAGGGTCTGGTGTTTCCATAGGAGGGGTCAGGATTCTTAAGGTACATAGAATTACCATTGAAAAAAAACAACCAAAAATGTAGGTAAATATATATATATATACCATACATGGATGGTATGGGAAAGCTCCCTTTCGACTCTTTGAGATATGGCTATAGATTGATTTGGAAGTTCCGTGGTAAATCAATGGGATTCCTGCAAGGTGGGCCTAAGAATCACCAGCTGCTATATATGGATGTTTCCAAAAATGGTGGGTTTCCCCAACAAACCCATGGGTAAACTCCTACTAAAAATGATCAGCACTTGCGGTGGAGATTGGAGGTACCTCTATTTTTGGAAACACCCATATTTAAACCTACCCTAAGAATCACTGGAAAAAGTCGGGCTGTGCCTGTGTAAAGCTAGGATCTCCCAAAGCACCATTATATACTCTCTAAGGTAATCCAAGGAATTCTGTTCGAATGCAATCTGAAAAACCTCAACTTCACCAGTGCTGAGAAGCCATTCAGAATGAAATCCTGGGTTAATTTCCAAACGGAATGCCCCGTAATTGATCTAATGATACTCCCCTGCTGAAACGGGCGTGTATGATGCCCTATAGATACTCCAAACAACCTGTAATTTCTTAAGTGAGCTCATTTTGAAGGGTTTGTTTCAGATGTCGCAGCTTAGCCTTCTCAAAAAAGGGGGTGGTTTCCATTCCAAGACGAGGTTCCCCTCATTTTGCAGGGACCATGGGCGAGATTTCTCAGATTTCTTGTGCATAATCATTATCTTCACATGATTCCAATGAATTTCCTGATGAATTGTTGGGTGTAACTAACCAACAACCCGAACCCCAAAAAAAATCCTTAAACAAAATTTACCACCCAAAACCCAGCGAACTATACCCCCACTTGAACTTATATGTGCCAGGGTCGAAACTCCTTATATTTCGGATGGTCAGGATCACCTATTTTCAGGTGCTGTGTTAGTTTTTCGGGGAGCCTTTTTCCTCCCACATTTCCCCTACCGAACTTACCCATATGCTCCATGTGTATGGTATATTTACCTTAAATTTACCATAAAAGTCAACCATTCATGTAGGTAAATATACCAGTCCCATGGATCCTACCGGGATAAGAAATCTTCCCCCCCAGTCCCGCTGGTCGTGGGAATCGCAATGACTCCACCTGGCGATCCGAACAAATTTAGTGGGTGGGAGGAAAACCCTTATGGGTGTTCTAGGGGCAAACCTTTTTGGAACCTTAACATTACTTGAAGGATCATCCCATTTAGTAAGCAGTGAGTTCAAGGGTAAACCGGTAAACCAAGCTATTTATAACTGGAGTAACCAGGTGTTTAGAGGACTTACTAACCATGGCTATTAATCACTTGCTAAATGGGACAATCCTCCAAGTAAGGTGGTTATGATGTTGCGGATGTCTTGTAGGTGTCTGTAGCTTTGAGACCGACGGAGTAACTTTTGGTCACAGCACTCTATTCTGAGAGTTGTGCCTACCCTGGAAGTTTTTTCAGACTATCCTGGAACTCCTGACAATCAAATGTTTATGGATGTTTGGTAAAAAAACAGTTTTCATGAAATGATTTGGAATCATAAAGTGGCTGTTTAGACTACCCCGGATAGGACTATATATAAGGATTGTATTCCTGGATTTTCTTGATGAAATAGATCCTTACTAAACAATTAGTGGCCTCATGGTAATGCCATGAACCTTTCAGATATGATTTGATCCCCAAAAAAGTCTTTTTGTTATCCTCCAGGGAACTAACATACTGTTGATGGAAGAAATCCTGCACCACCTTGGATATATAAAACCTTGTAGATAATGGGATAAACTACCTATCAACTGGTGCAGGATTTCTTCCATCAACAGTATCACACCTGGGGGAAAAGGAAAATCATCTTCCCAGGTCCTGCCTCGATAGGGGATATGTGATCGTTCCCAGGATGGAAACTAATTCTTAGCTAATTGACATGGGAACCAACATGGTACCAAGGTGCTTGGGAAAATATGATTTATTGATTTTTCCATTATCAGGGTTTGCAATGTCGTCCGTTTAAGGGTGGTTTTCAACATCTCCCACCACAAGTTTAAGATCCTGAGCTCTTCAACTCTGTTTGAGTGATAGTGAAGGGCAACAGATAGAATCAATAGGAAATCCTTCATCACAAGGTGGGATTTCCAAGATCCAGTTATAAAATGGGATTATAAGTCCAATAAGTAGGGTGTTTTCACCCCATTTATTCATTTATGTTCAGCCATTTATAGGTCGGTTATAACGGGTCACCCCATTGGAAAATCGTGGTTCCGTAGCCCACCTTCTAGATTTTCCTGCAGGGATTTCCCTTCCTCAGATTTTTAAGGCCATTTATGCCACCTTCCAGCTCCAAAGTCAAAGGTTACATGGCACAACCACCCCAACCCCCAAACAAAATCTCATGTCAAACACATAAAGATGTTTCAGAAACTGAGCTTTAAGTGAATTATAACCCAACAGTTCCTATGTCATCTATATATTTAGAGAGAAATAAATACTATTCCTCATTTATAAGTGGTAATTTGAAGTTATTTCACATTTCCACTTTATATTACCAAAGATATGATATGAATTCCACAAATTCCAACTTGACGAACGCCAGGATCTTCAAAATAAAAGCCAGGATCACTCCGTCCATGGACTGAACTTACAGTCGCGTTCCTTCTGATCTTGACCTCAAAAAAAAATCCACCGGGAAAAAACGAAACGAAAGCTGAATGCATCCAACCAAATTCTTTTGTAGATATGATTCCTAAACCTGATTTTTTGCAAACGCAATTTTGGAGGAGGAATTCCTACTATATATATCGCCACCGTTTGAAACGTGGGATTTTCCCCAAAAGCCAAACAGATCTCACGCCCCAAAGCGGTGAATTTCTTGGAATGTCGGACGTGGATAAAGGACCTGGAAACCTAATTAAATTAAATCTAGTTGGTGGTTTCATCCCATCTGAAAAATATTAGTCAAATTGGATTGGATCATTTCCCCAAGGATCGGGGTGAAAATTTTGAAAAAATCAAACCACCAACCAGTAAATGGATGGAAGTTTGGTGATTTCCAACCATTTCCCAAGCTAAAGGTGTGGAATCATCCAATTGAATCAACCATGCATCATTGAAAAAGGTTGTTTAGGGTACCAGGCTAGGTGCTATTCTTCCAAGTGAAACAAGATGTTGTCCATCATGACATTGAAGGAAAACAGCATACTATTCAATTGATGATCATCGCTCATGAACGAATTGCTTACATGTAATTAGCCTTGAAGATGTCTCCCGCAAAAAAAAAACATTGACCTTTTCCGGCGTGTCATGTTTTCAATGAAAACAATCATCGTTTTGCCGCCCCAAAAACTGACATGAAACGACCGAAAAAAAAAAACGAGCTTTTCCTGAGATGTGAACATTTTCCCAGGTTGCAGGGAACCAGTTCTTCCAAACTTCCCTGGCAAAATGGAATATCAAGTTGCGAAATGGCTTGTGGCGTCTTCGCGGTTCCATATGGGGTGAAAATTTTGGTGAACATACTTCAGGTCATCGATGGGAGGCTTCAAACACAAATCCCAAACAGAAAAGAACACAGTTCGAGACGTAACGTCAAGTATATTCAACTATACTAAAACTAAACCAAGTTCAACTATATTGTACACCCCTGCAGAGTAAGATGACATTGAAAAATCCCCATGTGAAAATAGGAAGCACATCTTCATTCAAGGTTGTTTTTCCAGCCGGTCATGTTATTCGTTTTCAGGGAGGTACCTTATGGGAGGGGTTCATGACAATCTGGAGGGGTCTCCAGCTCCTTCACGGCAACAAAAAAGACATAGCATTCCAGGCCACATTCCATAGAGAAAAAAATATGGTATTCATTGGGTTGTCCCCCTTCCCAGGATGCCAGTCACCACAAGGATTATGTTATTTTTAGTAGGGGATCCCAAACTAAACCTTGATTTACCACTGGAATCCTGGGAGGCGGGACAAGCCAAAGTATTCACACTTACAGTCACCTACATGGAGCCTACGCCCTGGAAATTTTGAAAGAATGGATCCCCAAAAACAATCATTGCTTGGTCAAAAGAGTTGCCAAACTCTCAAATGCATAGGCAACGCCTGGAAAACAGCGGGCCGTTGCTGTTGTTTTCCTTCCCATCAACTTGAGGGGCCCCTAAAACCAGCTATCCAGTTGCCTAAAAAAATGGTACTTTCCTACTTAGAGGTTCAGGATACTTAGGAAGTGGATAGTAACCAGGGTTATAACCTCTATAAGTGGGTCATATGTCCCCTAACTAGGGTTATAAACCTACATACAACCAGTTATGAAGTATCCTGAACCTCTAGGTATGTTTTGCAGGTAGAGATGTTTTTGACCAATAATCCTCCCGACTATGAAACAAGTCTATCCTGGAATGCTTGATGAAATGTTGACTTCTACTAAAATTTCATGGTCTTTCCAAAGTCGACTACCCCCTGAAAACTAACATGACTGGCTGGAAAACCATGAATGAAGATATATTTCCTATTATTGAACATGAGGAATTTTCCAGCCAGTGATCTTAGTTTTTACGGGTGTATTTCTTTAATGCCCAGGGGCATGATATTTCGATCGAAAAACCCTCGCGAATCTTGTTGGATCTCGAAGATTCCCCTGCCTGACATGGCACACCACCCGCCGTCGGTGGAGTGCGAACGCCACGATTCCTGTGGCGGGGTGCTGGAGATGGAAAACAAGGGTCATTCATCCAACCCAAACTCATGCACTATTATAAGGGAAATCCCTCAAAATTACCATAAATTTACATTCTTCAATTCCCCCAACATGGGTCCCATTTAATGACCCCTGGAAAAGGCGGTGGGAAGATGCATGGGTTTTCATCATGCTTTCTGGGGGAAAGATGTTTGTGATATGGTGTTTGGGAGAAGAAAAGTGAAGAATTTTTGGTGGGAAGCTGCAACAATAACGCGTATTGAAAAATCAACTATGCTTAACTTACATCCCATGAAATCAATCCTGATTGATTGGTTCAATTGAAGTTGGTACATTGATTTCATGGCAAAATTAAAAATTACCTTCCGGGAACTCACATATCCTCTCCCTTGGGGGTACTTTCGAGTCGATGATTTTCCATTTTTTAAGGTAGGATATATGATCGTTCCTTGGAGGGTTTATGTCAATGGAGTTTCCTGGTTCCCTTACTTGGTGGGCTTGGTAGCATATAATCACCCAATTGGCAATATATAAGTGGTATATAAGTGGTATATACTGCCAATTGGGTGATTATATGCTACCAAGCCCACCTATTGAAGGAACCAGAAACAGCTATTTGCTATTAAGTTTATGTCACATGTATCATCCCCAACTCAAAGGACCCAACCTATTTTCAAGGTCGTGAGTGTTTTTTTCTCATAACTTTCGCCCAAGGAAAACATCCTCTAACTTATCCGCGCATAGACAGAGTTATAGGGTTGCATCCCTTCATATGGGAAATGGTTGGGTAACCCTGTAACCCGGTCTATGTGCAGCTAAGCTAAAATCCCAACATGTTCAAGTTCCAACGATTTGTAAATCCCAGCCGGGGTGTTGAAATTGGGCACTTGGATTCGTACCCTTGGAAGTTAGGATCAAAGGTTAGGATCACTGGGTTATAACCCCAAGCAAAATTCCATTTATAAGTAGCTTATAACCAACTTAGAAAAAAAACACACACACACACATGTAGTAACTTCCTCTAGTTGGTGGTTTTTCACCAACCCCTTTGAACAATATTATGTCGTCAAATTGGGTGGAAATCTTCCCCAAAATTTTTGGGGGTGAACATGAAAAAAATGGTTTGAGTCAAACCACCACCCAGTCGTCGGACATCGAACCCCTCGAAAAAACCAAAACGGCCCCGGACTTTTATTTTTCCTACTTGGAGGATCATCCCAGGACGGACGTAAGTGGATGAGAACCATGGTTAGTTGTAAGTCCCCCTAAGGATCGGGTTTTGGGACCCCTCCCAATGGCCTAAATTACGTATAAATAGGGGTTACTAGCCACTTACTAACTGGGATGATCCTCCAAGTAAGGACCCAACTTTCAAACCCGGATGCGGACTATTTACATACCATTTCCTCTTGAATGTGGCCATTTTTTCACCTTTCATGTAGGTAAATCCATACATGGAACATCTGGGAAAAGCCAAAAACTTGTTGAAAGAAAAAAAACTGTGAAAATTCATTGAGCCTTCATGCCCTGGAGGTTGGAAATATAGATGAAAATTGTGGAAAATAGCTCAAAGGACCCCACCCCCTGGTATAAATTGGTAGGTTTTTCTGACTTTAAGGCCTTAAGGTCCTCATTTTATAGGGATTTGTTTCCCGTTTTCGGGGCCTATTTGGTCCAGTTTTGGGCTGAGTTGTCCATCTGGATCCTGCAAGGTGGGCCCCGGATCAAGTGATAAATGGGATGAAATAATTCCTATAAGTAGGGTGTTTTCACCCCAGCTACCTATTGATTTTTCGGCCATTTGGGTGTTTCCTTAAATGGTGGTACCCCCATTTCACACCCCAAAATGATCATTTTTAGTAGGAACAAAACACATGTTTTAGTAGGTACCACCATTTTAGGAAACGTCCATTTGTAGGGGGTTCTTTCATCCTAGTTATAACGATCATAGGGGGTCCACCTTGTATGGATCCTATGTTTTTTCTTTAGCGCCAGATAGATCGCAGCCTGCCTGTGCTTGAGACCGCCATTACAAAGAGCAGTGCACCTCATGTCTGACAATGGAACGTCCTCATGTCATGCATTGAAACAAACAACAAACAACAAACCAACAAGCCCAACAAACCAACAAACCAACAAACCAACAACAACAACAACAACAACAACAACAACAACAACAACAACAACAACAACAACAACAACAACAACAACAACAAGACCAAGACCAAGACCAAGACCAAGACCAAGACCAAGACCAAAACCAACAACAACAACAACAACAACAACAACAGCAACACGAGATGATTTTGTTTCAGAACTTCCCTTTCTTGGAAAGGGAAACTTTGCACAGTTCACTCCACCAAAGCAAAGAATCACTTGAATATCTTGAATCACTTGAAATATGAAAGTCAAAAACCCTGAGGTAGAAGGAAAGCACTGAGCTGGGGTTAGATTTGTGTTCTGATGGGTTCCATTTTGGTTGCGAACATTCCCCTGGCATATTGCTGCCAAATCATTGTTGACTATCTCTTTTATACCCCTGAAAACTAACATGGAAGCCCAAAAATGGAGGTTTGGAAGATGCTTTTCCTTGTCAAATGGGTGATTTTCTGGTTCTATGTTAGTTTTCGGGGGAAGTACCCCCCACCTTTTTCACCAGAAATTGACCAACAAAATATTTCAGCAAATGGTTTGGAAAGGATTTTTGGGCCCCGAAGATCGCTTCTGCATGGTTTCCATGTCACGTTGCAAAAATCATCCCAAAGTTAGTGAATCCTCCAACAAAATCTAGCAAATCCTTCCCCAAAAAAATACCAATGAAACCCTGGTGAATGATGATAGTTCAAAAGGTGAAATAAATCATCTGCGGTAATTCCCTGAGAAAAAATGACCTTTGGAAGGATTTGGTTACAAGTCAAAGGAAATTCATGCAGAAAAAGAGGCAAATTGAACCAGTACCTAGTTGGTGGTTTCAACCCATTTGAAAAATATGATCGTCAAATTTGGATCATTTCCCCAAGGATCGGGGTGAAAATAAAAAATCTTTGAGTTGCCACCACCTAGGTACAAATAGTACAACCACTCCGATTTATAGGTCAACCGTTTCAAAGCCACAAAAGTTTGTTTTGGGTCCACTTCGCAGCCTTCAAAAATTCGATTTTGGAGGGCGCTTTTGATGCTGGATTTCCTCAAGAAAAAATCCGTTTTTATGTGAGATGCCATGTTTTTTTTCAATAATCTTAGGGAGCTAAACTAGTTGTTTTTTCCTGGGCAAAAACGGACTCCCGGTCTATTTCCTTTCCAAAAGGCCTAAGGGGTTATGGTTCGGGATTTTAGATCGCCAGGTTCGCTCCGAAACAGCTCCTGTTCCCGGAACGTTCCCTCCAGGGTCTCAACTCTGTCCATGATCCCCAAGTAGTCAACCTGCCAGCGTTGAAGCCGTTGAAGGAAGCAGTGAAGTTGGAGGTTTCAACCCGAACTCAAAGGCTTATAGTGACCTTCAACTACTTGGAGGATCATCCCATTTAGCAAGTGGATAATAAGCAAAGTTAGTAGCAAGTCCAGAAAGTGGGGTTGTTTCCCTTCAAAATCGCGGTTTTATGGCTTATAAATGGGGGTGATCCTAACCACTTACAAACCCATCCGAAAAATATGAATCAAAATGGGAATCATCCTCCCCAAGGTTCGGGTTGAAAATAAAAAATATGAAAGAAACCACCACCGAGATTATTAGTGACCTTCAACTAGAGGACCAAAGGGTCGATCCCAGAATCGCCAGGCATTGATTGTCATGGAGGAAGTTGAATCATTGGCATAGTCACATATTTTAGGGCAGTGAAGATCAAAATGAGACATCTGCCTGGCATTTCTGCTGGTGACCTTTTTGGGATGGTTAAGTGACCCATCTAAAACTTCTCCCAAACAAGCTACCTGCTCATCTCCCAGGGGTGACTTGAAGAATAGTGGCCACCAAATTCCATGGCCAACATACATCACAGGAGCGATTTTTTGGACGCGGCATCCCCCTTTCGACACCCCCAAATCATTCAGGAATTCCTAGAGATTTGGTGGGTGGTCTTGTTGGGTATGGTATGTTCCAAGGGTTTTGTTGGAAAATTCTTATATATTGACACCCAGCAAGATAGAGGCGATGCCGATGCCTATCAAAAAATCCCGAAAATCAAATGGGACGTCGAAAATTGAGCCCATCAGATTCCCTATGGCCAATCTAGCCTGGCCTTACTTGGATGTCCCGGGAAGTTAGTAAAAGGTTATGATCAGTGGGTTATAAGTTATAACCCCAATTCAACCCCCATTTCTTTGTAGGTGAAATAACCCATTGATCCCAATCATTGATCCTAACTTCCTTTCCGGGACATCCTAGTACTTCAAACCCATTTTGGTTCCAACCAGGTACACCACACAAAATGTAGACGCCGGATCCAAACACCAAACACCAAACTCACCGACATGGATGTCGAGAAAAAAATGGTGGAAAATTCATCTTCCGACATCACGAATCTGCAACAACTGGGGAATAAACATCTTCGAAATAAAATGCTGCTTTGGAAAGCTGCCAAAAAAATCCCTCCCCACTATGCAAAAGATTGAAGAAAAATCGTTGCCCCCCCCCAACCCAACCCAAACCAAGCCAACTTCAAACCACCAACCCAAAAGATCCCCAACTGAAGCAGCGCGTTTCAACAACAAACTCCGGCTGCCACCACCATCAAACCCACTATACCCATAGGATCCATGCATGGTAATTTTAACTAAATGAAAACCATAAAAATCAAATAAATGTATATACTAGTTGGTGGTTTCAACCCCTCTGAAAAATAGTTGTCAAATTGGATCATTTCCCCAGGTAGGGTTGAAAATAAAAAATATTTGAAACCACCGCCTAGTGTAGGTAAATATACAATCGTCCCATAGATCCATCATGGGACTGGGCATCCCAACATGCAATCCGTGACCGAAGAATCTTTCTTCCAATTCTCGCAAGGCTCGATCTCCTGGACTCCAAAAATTCAAGGTTTCAGGATCTTTCCCTAGTCTTCCAAAATCCTCCGAATACCTTGTGAGGATCGGTGTTTGGGCCCCCTAAAGGCCGAACCTCAGGAGGTGTTTGTGGGTCCAAACATCGATCCTCACAAGGTATTTGGAAGACTAGGGTTTATGGAGATCATCTTACAAGAAGAGGACCCCCTAGTTATAAGGTACGGTATAGTTATAACCCCAGCAATCCCTATGGTATACCATGGTTGTTAATGGGTATAACTAGGGATCAATCCACTTATAGTGGTTAGGGGGGCCCATTTTTTATCCCCTGGAAGTCCAAGTTGACTATTTGTTGAATGATTTTTCCGTAAAGACGGCATTGTTTTAGTAAGGGTTTACTATCAAACAAATATTGGGAAATGTCATGTTTATGGTCTTTGACTTCCAGGTTTATCATTTTTGGGGGAAAAATGGCAATCTTTTCTCAACCAAGGCTCCTAAATTCAGGGCTCAATCTTTTAAAGTTTAAAAAAAATGGCACAAGGAAAATCGTTTAATGGGAGTGGAAATAGACCTATCTACAAGGTGGGCCCCCACCTTTCCATCGTTATTAAAAAAAGGGGTGAAACGGGGACCCTATAAATCTGACCAAATGGAATCATATTTCACCAACCTGGATGTCCCTGAAATAAGGGGTCCCATTTCCCGAACCCAAAAAGCTACCAACCTTGGGGGCCCAACACTCGTGGTGAGGTCGCGAGCGAATTTGATCAGATATTTTTTTCCACAAAAAAAAAAACTCGAAAATGTTCCATTGAATCCTAGTTGTTTAACAGGGATCCTTATATTGGCTCATTGCAAGCCCCATATAACTGGGTAGGATTTCATCCCTTACATACCCTAAACAACCAGGGCTTTTTTCATTGCTCATTTATAGCTGGTCTGAGGCTCACCTTGTAGGACCATAGGATTAAATATCCCCTGATCTGCCCATATCTATTCTTTGCTGTGCTTGTTCGAAAAAGATAGGGAAAAGTTCCAAACTCCTTCCTCAAATGGTGATTGAGTAGTGATGAATCCCATAGTAGAAACTAACAAAATCATTCACCACATTCAGAAATCCAAGTCATTTCATGATTTTTGTAGAAAAGTTGGTGAATGGTTCGTTTAAAAAAAAGTACCCGTGGAACAAATGGGCCCCTGGCTTGACATGAGGCCAACCGTGGTTTGCCATCATTAGTTGTCGGAGGGCCCGTACGGGACCCGGTGTCAAGGTGGGCAAAAAAAAACAGGCCCATAAATTGGGATAAAAACTGGTCCCCGCTATTTTATTTCACCCCAGTGAGTCACCTAGTTGGTGGTTTCAACCAACCCACTTGAAACATATGCGCCAGTCAAATTGCGAATCATCTTCCCCAAATATAGGGTTGAAATTTTAAAAAATCTTTGAGTTGCCACCAACCAGAAACCCATTTGAATCTACCCATTTTTTGGGCGTTATGACGACTTATGAATCTTATGACTTCACCTGGCCTCTTTTTGGGGGGGGTGGGTGAAGGGATCCCAGCTTCGTTGGACCCATTATATATATATATATACATATATATATATATATATATACTTTAAAGGGTTTAGGCTATGAAGAATCAGATTTTGCTATAGAAACAAACACCCGGGGGGGGGTAAGATTAAACCCGATTTTTTGGGGGAAAATGCCTGAAACGACATGCTTAAAGAAAAAAGGAAAACTTGCCAACTGCCAAAAACTAACAGCAAAAGCCCCTTGAAAAAAGACCTGGTTGTCGAAATTTCTCTTGAAAAAGAAAAACCACCTTTTTCTGTCGAAATGTCTCTGAAACATGATGTTTGGGAAACAATCCTTACCTTTTCGCGCTCAGTTTATGTTCAGGACCCTTTGAGTCTGTACAGAGCGCTTGATTTGGATGTCAATAATTTGAGGAATAGAAGTGTGATTGGCATGGTATCCTACTAAAAGTACGGGATTTGGGGGGTTCACCCATTACTTTTGAGACAGACCCATTTAGGGACTTCAGCTGTTTTTGATCTGTTTTCAGATGAAGTCTATTTCAAATTTTCCAAATGCCACAAGTGCTTCCCGCCCGAGAAGAAAAGAGAACAGAAGATTGTAAAACCTCCATCAGCCATGACACCAGATGGATGTTTCCAAAGATAGGGGTACACCCAAATCATCCAGTTTAATAGGGTTTCCCCTTATAAACCATCTATTTTGGGGTACCCCTATTTTTGGAAACACCTAGATGGGAACTGGCATTTTTGGTGGCACATGGTCTCCAAACAAATCTCTCTCAAGTGTCCTCCAAAGACAATGGTGGCTGAGGGTACCTTGTTCCACAAGCTTTTCCACCATTCTGAGCCTCCCAAGAGGTCGGTCGGAAACTCAGATTCAATGGCAGTTTTCAGGGAATGAAATGACAAAACTGACAAAAGGATTATAGTAGAGATACTGTTGAATCTGTTGATGGAAGAAATCCTGCACCAGTTCTAGTAGATAGTTTTATCCCACTGTATTTCAGGGTTTTTCACATCCCAGGTGGTTAGCAGCCGGATTTCTGCCATCGACAGTATCACTTGTGCAATCATCTTTCTTGGTCACGCTTCTTGGCTTCACATTGCGATAGTGCTTTCTTGGCTCAGCAAACTGACATACCGACAGGTACAACAAAAAATTGCCACAAAAAAATCAGCATGTGGGTGTGTCTCCGAAAATAGCGGTACCCCCAAATCATCCATTTTAATGGGGTTTTCCATTATAAACCATCCATTTTGGGGTATCCCTATTTTTGGAAACACCCATGTGTCTATGCACCCCCACTCCCAAACAACAGCATGCCTGCGCCAGAATGCTCCGCGCACGCACGCGATTGCTTCCAGGAGTATCCTGGCAAAACTCACGATGGCCATCTTGAGGCAAGTTCCAACCCTTCATATCTTAGGGATAAATTCACCTTTCATGGGGAATCATTTCAAAAAGGGTATGTGAACCCATAAACCCCCACTATTCCGGTTGATGAGTGTATCCCTTACACCCTGGAAGATGAACATGGAACCTTCAGAATCCACCCCTGGAAAAGGAAAATCATCTTCCAAACCATCATTTTCAGGTTTTATGTTGATCTTCGCGGCGTATCAAAGCAAAACCAAATATGGGAGTTGATCAACCCCATATGTGACCTGTTTCTCCTCTATGCTTGAATACCAAGAAAAAGGCAACTCCGAAAACAGGATGCAATCACAAACAAAATCCTGTCTTAGATTTGCTCCAGATGCTTGGAAAATGTAAGAAATATTCTCCCAAATGGAGGTTTGATGGTGATTTACCACGGTAGAATCGGTAAAAACTCACCTTAAAAACATAAATGGGTATTATAAACCCTTATCAATGGGGTAAAAAAATCACCTTAAACACATCCAAGCATGTAAATTTCAAAGGGAAAAGTTGGGTACCCTTGGGAGAGTACCCGATGTATATATCAACATATACCACCTATATATGGATAATGTAATCGTTGTATAGGGCAATATGGTGTAATATTTGGGGAACAACTGCTGGGGTACCCTCCCAAGGGTACCCAAAATTTCCCTTTGAAAATTGAGTTTCAATGGTGAATCCGGATCACCACTTGTGTTTTAAAACCCACACCTGGAACCTGCAAACATCAAGCTTCCAGCAGCTTGTGGAAAATTGGATGACCCTAATATGCTTGATATGCTCCATGTATGGTAGATTTACCTACATTTACCATGAAATTCAACCAAATGTAGGTAAATATACCATACATGGATCCTATGGGATTGGATGATGGACCCTATTGGATTGGATGATGGACCCTATGGGATTGGATGATGATTCCAAACTTTTACTTGAGTAAAGCTTGGAAATGACCCATTTCTATCCATTTTCAAACATTTCAAAACTGCTTGGTTTTCAGGTTCCAGGGAGTTGTAAGTGGCTTTTCAACTTCTCTCTCTATGCATGGTTTTTGTGAAAACCGCTCAAGTTTGAGAGAGTCGGACACTTACCAGTTTCCCACTAAAATTTCTCACTACACTGCAAAAATATCATTGAAAAAAACAGTTGAAGATTGGAACCTCACTCAAGGGCACAACTGAGGTTTTAGAGAACTACTGTTGATGGAAAAAATCCTGCACCACCTGGGATGTATAAAGCCTTGCAAATCATGGGGTAAACTGCCTATCAATTGGTGCTAGAGTTCTGCCAACAACCGCAAGAAATGTGTTGGGATTCCTTCTCTTCAAGGTGGGCCCCCACTAGCTATAAATGGGATTATATAAATAGCCGGAAAAAACATGGGTAACTGGGGTTATAGACCTACTTTTACCCAGATGCTCCATGTATGGAATATTGACCTACATTTGGTTGATTCTTATGGTAAAATGTAGGTAAATATACCATACATGGAGCATATGTCCAAGAAAGTTACAACACACCCCTGGAGCACACCCCAGGCAATCCCCCTACCCAACTATGAAAGGAATCCCTTTATAGCCCGTTGGTAAAGGTTTAGGGGTGTGTTCCAAAGGTGTATTAAAACAACCTTAGAATATAGGTTATAGGATAAACCCGTGAATAACTGGATCCAGGGCCCACCTTGTTCCACATCAGTCACCATCAACCCCCCCGGAGGATCGCCCGGATCAGACCTTGCTACAGTAACTCCATTGATCCCACTCGGAGATGGTACAATCAACTTCCTGTTTCGGAAATGCAATAGGAGGATCATCCGAAAGACCAAAAAAATCAACCAAATCCATATGGGTTAGATAATTTGCCTAGATGGTATGGGTTAGGAAATGAACCATCCAACCCAAATCTAGGCAAATAAAAATCAAGTAATACCATATATTGATGGTATGGGTTAGATTCAAATGACCCTGAGAATCCAGACCCCTCCGGATCGATCGATGGTCGAAACATCCCCAGGCCCCAGGTCACAAAAAAAAATCAGGGGAAATCCCGAAATCTTAGGACATATCTGGATCCTTAAGGTCTTATTGCTATTACATGATATTTTCAAATATGTGTGGTATGTTCACCCCTATTTGAGATGAACCCATTTTGACGAGCATATTTTTCAAATCGGGGATTGGTTCAACCACCAACTAGATCTCAGTCTCTCGGAAAAAAAACTCCGAAATCCATCGAAGTCATCGAGGACTTGTAATTAAGTGGTTAGGATCACCCCCGTTTATAAGCCATAAAACCGCCATTTGGAAGGGGAACAACCCTACTTCGGGGGACTTACTAACCATGGTTATTAATCACTTACTAAATGGGATGATCCTCCAAGTACCTTACAAGGAAGCAGAAAAACTAGACATAGGGTGTCATGACAAGCATTGGGGCGTCATAGGATAACTCATCCCCTTATCCTCTTGCGATGTTTGCCGGGGTGTCAATTTTGCCACCTGTTGGATTGGACCCCAAAAGTGTCAATCGAACGGGAGGGGTTGGTGTTTCAATAGGAGGGTATGGTAGTTTCCATTTGTCAAAAACTTTACACCCCCGAAAACTAACATATCCCCTAAAAAACGGAATACATCTGAACCAACCATTGATTTTAAGGGGTGTTAGTTTTCCGGGGAGTATGGGGTCCTTTTCAACATCCCCCCACCTCGGCGGATGGATACCCCATGTCTCATGACATCCGCCGGGAGATTTTTCCCCCACGTCTCACGTAAACCACGGAAGGATGTCGTCCCGTAGTCCGGAAGTTTTGGTAAATGGTGAAACGGATCAGTGGCTTAAAACTCACCCCAAATATATACTGTACTCCATTTTAGAAGTAGGTTATACTACCCCGAAAACTAAACTCCTGGATACCCCCAAAAAATCATTGATCGTTTAACTTCCTGGACCCAACAGGAACAATCCTAGCAAAACACAACCCACAACCCACGAGATCCACGAGAGTTGGTTGGTCTTGGGCTATACCGCCCGCGGAGGTCCTCCACACAGGATTCCCTGGGACAGACTTTCGTCTCAGTTTGAGGTCCTGCACCTGAGAGGATTTTCCGGAGGGCGAAGTCCGAACCTCCGATGACCCTCAACCAAACCCCCGTCTTTTTTAGGGGTTGGCTTTTTCCTCAATTAGATCCCATATGCTAAATGTCTGGAATATTTAGCTATATACATCTACGGTAATTTTAAGCCGTTCATGTAGGTAAATCTACCATGCATTCGGCGCATATGAGTTGGAGATGATACTTGTCACATAAACCCTCCAATCAATAGCTGTTTCTGGTTCCCTTAATACGTGGTAGGTAGCATATAATCACCCAATTTTCAATATATAGGTGGTATATAAGTGGTATATTCACAAACCTTTACTTGGGTTTCATGGGTTAACCAAAAATCACCAAACTTCAAAATTTGGCTGGCAACCTGGCACTCCACGTCGAGAGTGACTTTTTTGAATTCCCAATCTATCAATCCTGACCCCTCCTACTGTTGATGGAAGAAATCCCAAACAACCACCTGACATGTACGAAACCCTGTAAATAATGGGACTTTTAGCATATCAACTGGTGCACGATTTTTATCCATCAACAGTATTGAAACACCAAACCCTCCCTTTCATGACATTTTTTGGGGGCCTCAAAACATGTGGCAACTTGACATCCTTAAGGATGGTGGTTTTTTGTTTTGAACAATCCTACCAAGGTATGCCCTGAGCCGATCGTTAGACAATTTTTAGTATAACCCCTATATAAATGGCCAAAAAGAAAGGGGTAGATCCGATTCTGACTATATTAGCAACATACAATATACATATTTGTATTTGGATTATTTTGTTTTGGAAATGGGTTACCCTGCGGAGCCTAAAACCGAGTAAACAGTTAATTCCTGAAAAATGGTGACAAGTTGAAGGGGTAAAAAAGACGAAAAAGACACAATTTGGGCGCCGAATTGTTCACCACTTTAGAGAGCCCTAAGGATGTCATGGGATGTCAAGTTGCTACCTGGATTTGAGGCCCCAAAAAATGTTGTCAAAACGGAGGGTTTGGGGGTTTCAAGGGGTCAGGATCGTCTAGGGAAGGTGATAGCCCTTCAAAAATTGGAGGCCCCAATATACAGACACAAAAAAACATCTCAACACAAAAAAAAACAATAAACGCTAAAAATTGGAGGCCTTCAAAAAAAAAAACACAAATTGTCGAACCAATTGCATCAAAACCCTTCTTATGACCACCTCCCTTCTTACCACATGAAGTTGGGTGATTTATTGCGGCTACAGTATCTCACGTGACCTAGAGTTCCCCCTCCAAGTCGGATGGCGCCCATCAACGGCAAACGAAACCATTCGGGAACTCAAAAGAGCAGTGATCAAAACCCATGCGTGACGTTCCATGGGAAATCCTGGTTGCTTAATAGAGATCCTTATGGTGGTTTATTAATAATCCCCACATAACCTGCATGTGTTGTATATTCCCCTGCATACCCTAAACACACAAGGTGGAATCGACTCGGATACTGAAAACAAGGAGAGAGTTTCGCCGAATCCGAAACGGAAGCATCTACCGGAGACTGGAACGAAACCTATCGATTGTTGATCATACTTTTCATAATAATATACCAATCTTATGGATACTATGGGCTTTCTAGACATTTGGGGAACCAAATGTCTCATTTCAACTAAGAGAAACAGCCTCCCCCTTCCTCACTGCTTGAGCATCAGACAGGGTTGCCCTCCACATTCACTACGTTGAGCAATCACGCGGTCACGATTACCTCGATAAAAATGATCTAAAAAAGAGAGGCATAGATCGGATCCATGGGACGATGACGAAAAAATGACCTACATGAAAATCCCAGAAAAATCAACGGTTGGTTTACCATGGGATCCATGTATGCTATGTTTACCTACAGTTTGTTGATTGTTATGGTGTTCATGTAGGTAAATAGACCAGCAGACATGGATCCGTCATGGGTTATAAATGGGGTTATTTATAACTCCACTTATAGGGGTTATTTCACCCCAGTTACCCATTTATTTTTGGCCGTTTAGAGGGGTGAATTCACTCGGCTCAAGGCCACCCCCTGGTAGAACTGAGATAGATATTTGGGTGATTGGATCACCAGTGAATCTAGCATTCCTACTTGGAGGATCATCCTAGGACTTGTAAGTAGTTAGGAACTTTCATTTATAAGCCATAAATTTCGGCCATTTGGAAGGGGAAGAACCCCAGGTTTCCGGGACTTACAAACCATGACTATTAACCGCTTACGAAGTGGGATGATCCTCCAAGCAGGGAACTTTCACAGTGGTTGGCTCACAGAAAACGCCATCGGAAGCCAGGATTTCTTGCATGAATCAGCCGCTGGGTTTTTAGCCTGGTGGTGTCCCTCAATTTGAGACACAAAAATCACATCTGATGTTGTGTACTTGGAGCCTGTATCCAATGGTACTTGGAGGATCATCCCTAGTAAACATTTAGTAAGTAGTTAGTAACCCCCGTTTGTAAGCCATGAATGGCCATTTGCAAGGGGAACAACTGGAACAGCCCCAGTTAGGGGACTTACTTACAATAGTTGCTAACTACCTAGTAAATGGGATGATCGTCCAAGTACGCTGTTTCTTTTGTTTGAAGTCATGCCGAAAGGAAAACCTGTTCTCTCCTGGTACGATGAGCGGAAGAGAAGTGTGTGCTTTCTTAACCAGATCATTTGCCGAAAAACACTTATAGTTACATCCTAATGGTTGGATGTTACATCCTAATGGTTGGATTTGTTACATCCTAATGGTTGGATTAGTTACATCCTAATGGTTGGATTAGTTACATCCTAATGGTTGGATTTGTTACATCCTAATGGTTGGATTAGTTACATCCTAATGGTTGGATTAGTTACATCCTAATGGTTGGATGTTACATCCTAATGGTTGGATTAGTTACATCCTAATGGTTGGATTAGTTGCATCCTAATGATTGGATTAGTTACATCCTAATGGTTGGATGTTACATCCTAATGGTTGGATGTTGGATATTAGGCATCCTTATAGTCCTTACAGGGGGCTGAATATATTCACGTCCTATGTATATCTGTATATATATATATATATATCATGGGCAAATAATTCCCGCGAAAAGCAACCAAATAAACTGATTGCTCATGTGTTTCTTAAGGTCTATACTTGAGCAGTCATCACTCCGACCCGAATGACAGTGTCCTTGGAAGACCATTAAGGAGTTTTTTTTCCTACTAAAACTAGTTGGTGGTTGAACCGCCCAGTTGAAAAATATGCTCGTCAAAATGGGTTCGTCTTCCCCAAATGGGGGTGAAAATAAAACATGTTTGAAATCACCACCTAGAAAATAATGGTCTTTTCCAAAAAAACCATTGAATGAATGGCCTTTGGACCTCAAATGTGTCGTTGTTTCATTTCTCCAGCCCTAAGCCGCAGACACAACTGCGTACATGACCTAAGTGGCAAAGTTTGCTATGGAAGTTATTCCCTGCGACCTGCTCAACAAAAAATGGCTCTGGTAGATACCGTTTTGGTTGCTGATCTTAAAACAAATACCTTGAATCTACCACCCAACCCATTAACAGTCACCATTAGGATTATTACATGTTTTGTAGGGAATCCCTATAAACCCTTGTTTGCCACTGCTACTAGGTAGATCCAACAATTGATATGTTTTCCTCTCAAAAAAAATACTCCCCTGAAGCTTAACATTGCCCATGAAAAGTTACCTTCCCGCAAATAGAGTGGTCTTCCAACCATGTATTTTTTAGGGGCTACGTTAAAATTCAGATGTACCTGATCAAAAGATCCGCAGGCAAAACTGCACCCCCCAACGGAGATCAACCAACCACTCGTATCGATCAATTCGATGGAGGTTGGTTGAGCCACGAAAAAAATCATCCTACTGGTTGGTTAATAGGGATCCTTACAATGGCTTATTATATTCCTAACATACTCTTCCTTCCATGATCTTGGAAGTGGAAAATGCGGCCCTGGAAGATGATTTTAGTTTCCAATGGGGCCATTTTCCACTTCTATGATTGTTGGAAAAAGAGTAACTAGGTATAATAATCCCCTATATACCCTAAACAACCAGGGATCTTTTTCATTGCTCAAATCGACAAAATGTTCAAACTTCACAACCCTGGCAGAGTTTGTCCTTAATCAGGGGCGATGAAAATATTACCAACCCAAACAATGCGGTATTTTTCGGGTGGAAATTCCCTAAAATGTACCATAATAAGTTGCTGCTTGTTTGATCCCCCCAAATCCGTCAGATTGTTGCGTAATCCCTGTGTGAATTGAAATCTGACCATTCTAAGTAAAATCAGCACGTTTATCTGGGCAAATTGTGCTATAATTGCTAACCCTGAATTGGTTGGGCATTTTAGGAAAAGATTCCCTTGCCCTCCCCAAACCTAGCAGCTCGCCCCTGAACAGTTACCTTCCCAAAAGAAAGGATCGTCTGCCAAGCCCTATTTTTCATTAAACCTTGGGGGTTATATACTAAATCACCACCATTTGGTGCAATTCCCAAGCGTTGGCGAATGGTTGCTGTGAAATTTGTCCAAAGGTGGCACATATAAAAATGGACAATTGCCATGACAAGCAATGCCTGGATTTACCACAATTTTCCAATTATCATCCAAGTTTGAAGATCGACACTCAGACTCTTCGCAAAAAAAATGATGTATGGAATATATACCCGTCCCTGAAACTAACAGCAAGTTCGCACCTGAAAAATGGATGGTTGGAATACTGGTTCCGTCTTTGGGGCCCGGCCTATTTTCAGGTGCGAACTAGTAGTTTCAGGGAGTGTAATATGTACCTACATGGAAACCATAGTCGTAAGCCGCAAGCTGCTTAATGTATAGGTAAACATACCATATATTCGGAGCATATGGATTTTCTTCGGGTTGTTTTGGGAACCAAAATAAAATCCATCTGTGAGTTCCATAAATGCAGATCCCAGTAGCGGCTCTGACCACTCATTCCAAGCACCAAAGAGGCAATGTCGTGGATAGCATCCTTCCTCGGTCCAACATGAGAAATCTAAAGCTACAAACAGCCGGTACGCCCAGGATTGATCGTTGTAAATGGCGTGAAGTTATAACCCTTATACACCATGGCCGAAAATAAATGGGCAACTGGGGTGAAAAACGCAAACCCTACTTTTCAATGGATTTGAGTAAAGCTACAATCCGGTTCAGTCTACATGATTTCTTGGGTTGACCGGAAGGTTTTTTGGTGGGATTGTTTGAAATTGACCAGCTAATTACTTGCACATCAAAAACTGGAATGGAGTGCTTCGACCAGGTCTATTTGACCAACCTTCAAAAAAATCCTTTCTGACAGTTCATGAAATCCTGATGATTCAGCTTCTATCCGGATTTCATGGCTCATGGAAGTAATCCCGGCATATATATGGTTCCGTGTCCCGTGTTGCCACCCCCCCCCGCCATGGTATGGGTAGGAGGTATAGGGGGAGGGCAGGCCCCTTGCACTCTGATTCTATGTAGAGGGTGCCCATGTCGCAGTTTTCCCTCTTTTGACCTTTATTTTCTCTTCTGCAATCTTCGTGGTAGCAAGAGATCATAGTGAAACCAAGGACTTCTGCACATACGCTGCTGCTTTTGCTGTCAAAGTGTGGTCGATACAAAACCAAGCTTGGTAGTTGGTCCGGCTGGTGCAAGTCACTACCCTGGCTTTGAGGTCGATCAAACTCTGGATGCTGCCGTTCCAAGTGTCGAGATCCAAAAAGACCAAACTTCCAATCAGAGGTCGGATGAACACATGTGTTTGGTTCAAGGACAGCCACTGCAGCAATGCATCGATCAAGGCCTGTCGACCGACGATCTGCCTGTTCACCCGACAATGCTTCTTGTCTTGAGACAAGCAGGTGACATGAAACGCAAGTGCTTCCGAAAACACTACAAATCAACCAGAAAACATCAGAAACCGCTGTGCCAGAGCCATAAAGGTGTGGTCTACTGTAGAAACCAAACCCACATACAAAGGAGAAACCTAAGAAAGTCAGCAGCATCAGAAACAAGCAGAGCCCCACACCACAGCCCCACAAGCACAGAGGGGGGGGGGACCATGACCCATCCACAGGGGGGGGGGGGTTGGGCGACGCTGCACCATATATACCTCGAGCCCCATGAAGGTCATCCCCCGAAAACAAGGCCTTTTCCAACCAAAACAAGGGTCATTTGCACATGTATCGGGTATCAAAATCCACGGTGACCGTCAAGGTTTTGAGCCAACAAATTAATGATCCCCTAAACTGAATTTACCAGGAAGCAACACGCTGCGCCTGTAAAAATGGATCATTTTCTTCAAGTTTCGGGGGTAGAAAAATCCAAAAGAATGTTTGAAACCACGCTTTTTAATATCAGCCTCCCACTGGTTCTTGAGGACCTAGCAAGTCACCCAGGATCCAATCGCTCGATCAGGGCGATCGTGCACGTTTTATTATTTGGGATCCCCAGTCGGTTAAACATGGGGATCATGTCATCCTGCTTGGAGGATCATCCCAAGACTTGTAAGTGGTTAGGATCACCCCCATTTACTAGCCATGAAACTGCCATTTGGAAGGGGAACGGGGACTTACCATGGTTAATACCCACTTATGAGTCCTGGGATGATTCTGAGAATTTTCATGGGAATGGGATTCCCATTTTTTCGGGGCAACAAAACAAACTTCCCATATTAGAGGGAATATGATCCTACATTCACAAAAAACACTCAAAAGATCCAGGTTTTTGGTAAACTGCTCAATTGTTGGGTATACATTGGATCTACCCCCTGGGCCCCAGGATGCAATCGTCACATTACATTTTTAGGATTCAGAATCCCGAACTAAGCCTTTATTTATCTTTATTTGCCCCTGTTACTGGGTGTTGGGGGGGGGAAGATCCAAGGTGTACACTATAAAAACACACACAACGACCGTTGCCACCTCACCTTTTTTGACACTCCAAAAATACCTGGGCATCCCATGCGTCGCAGTCTACTGAGTCGCACCTTGGCAACAGGTCCAAAGAAGATGCCTTTTCTACTTGGATGTCCCGGAGGACGGGTTGGTTGGGATCAAAGGTTAGTACCCATAGGATCCATGGGACCATTGTATATTTTCCTACATGAATGGTTGAATTTTATGGTAAATGTAGGTAAATATACCGTACATGGATCCTATGGGGTATATCAGTGAGATATCTATCACCTACTTAGAAATGACGTCAAGTTTTTTGGGGTGACATACCCACTGATCCGTTCATCGTTGATCCTAACCAACCCGTCCCGGGACCACCATGCCAATGCTGGAAGGGTTACATGATGTGACTCTGTTCAACCATAAGGCCCTAATCTTCCAAATATCTTCTGAGTAGGTCCTGACAGGATGGGCTGCCTTTCCAGGGAATTTAAGGGGAAGGGGTTTGTACAACATGGGCCCCTACTAGTTATGGGGCGGGTTTTTGTCATCTTCCCTTAAACTCACTGAACCCACGCCACTGCAGAAAATGATGGCAAAAAATCATTCATCTTCATGAGGGTACACCCCCAATGCCACATTTCCCCAAAAAAAATAAGGCCTTATTAAAGGATTCTTAACCACCATCATCCCTTCAAAAAGCCGGCCTTATGTTTTTGGTGGTGGCATTGTGGAGGTACCCAAGATTTGCCATTCACTAGAAACATGTAGGTAGTAAGGAATCCTTATCAACCTAGGCCACACTTGGGTTCCCCTGCTAAAGGTTTAACTCTTAGTATGTTAGATTTAGAACCCCAAACTCAAAGGGGAGTGTAAAGCGACTAAGGTGTGCCAAGACAAATTTATTTGCTGCTGTTGCTGGGTGCGGGTAGATCCAACTAAGAACCACACACCGTGCCTGGCATTCCTCGGCCGCCCAACTCCACTGTCTTCGTTTGCTCGCCCGAGCACACCATGTCGCTGGTGCCCGCCTTGTGAGTCGAAACAAGGCGTACCACCGTAACGCGCTGTGAAACTATGAATTTCTGGGCAAAATGTCCGTATAATTCCTAAACCTGTATTCTATAAGGGGATTTTGAGGGGAAGACTCTGGGATGACCAACCGGCGGGTTTGAAAAGGTCGCAACAATTTGGCCCATACATAAAAGATAACCTGGAAGTCGAAGTCGACTCTTTTTTTGAATGGCTTTTTTCCGTAAAGACTGTTGTTTTAGAAAGGGTTTATATACTATCAAAAAATCTCGGGAAATGCCATTTTTATGGTCTTTGACTTCCAGGGTATCTATTTGAGCAACGTTCAAAACCCTTGTGCCATCCCTTGATATATTTGGTTTATAGGGATCCTTTTAAACGCTTATCATATATAATCCCTAAATAACCAGGTAGTATTTCATCCCCTAAATACACAGCAAATATTCACAATTTTGGTCACTGCTCACTTTGATAGGATACCTGGATTGAAGGTATGTAGGTAAAATAAATTCGTCCATTGACTCACTTGTTGGGTAACAAAGCTTCTGCTTTATCTCAGTTCAATATGTGTGTTTTAAATAGATGTTCTAATCTTTCCGGAGTATTAGGTTCAATAGAGGGAACAAAAAAACAACACTCATCAATTTCATCTCGCCTGATCCTTCTTCCCAACAAACTCAATTCTGGAATTGGGGATTTCCACGCAAAACAAAAACACATCTCAAATCCTGGAAGCTCAAAAAGGGCTTCCAATGTCGCATCTGGAAGATTTTGTTCATGGCACATTGACCAAAAAAAATGCCTGAAATGTTAGATTGGTTACACCCCCGAAATTCAACATGGAACCTGGAAATGATGGTTTCCAATAGGAATCTCCTTTTCCATGGGTCCACCATTTTCAGGTTCCAGCCGTCTGTTTTGGAGGGTGGTTACTAAATATAGCATGTAAGCTCTGGAAAATTCCAGGTTTCTCTTGGTGATTTCCCATGGAGATTTTCATGGGCCAAACTCATCGAAGGTCCCCCGCGAGGTCCCATGTCTCGGTCCCCGGACAAACAAATAGTTGCCACCCAAGGTTTCGTTGTAGTCCTTGATTTGACCGTGCGGAGAGTTGATCCCTCCCAGCTGCTAGGAGCGGAGGGATCAACACATGACGGACAACCACGAGGGTTTTTTTCAAAAAATCACGAATCCCTGGTTGTGTTTGATTGTCTGGGGGAACTTCCAAGGTGTATATATTGTAGATAACATGTAAATGCATATCATAATATAATCATATATTATATATACGTATACCCTGGAAGTCATTGCCACCATTAAAAACATGGTGGTTCCTCCTTTTGGAAGATGATTTTTACCCCTGCTAAAATCATGGTGAAACTCGGAAACCAACCGGACTAAAAAATGGTGGTTGGACGGACTTCCAGGGGGAATCCTCAAGTGCATAAAACTGCTGTTTTGCAGATGTGTTCTTTTCAGATGCATTTAATATACCCTACTTGGATGTCCATGGAAGTTAGCACCTAGTTAGTAAGTTGGTTTATAACCTACTTATGGGACTTATAACCTACTTAAATAGGGGTTATAACCCAGTTACTAAGTACCATGGACATCCGAGTAAGAAAGTCAAGCTGACTATTAAAAATGGCAGTCACCATTTTTTGCGATGATTCGGTCATTCCCTACGGAAAACAAAAACACACCGTCTTTGGTGAAATGTTTGATTGTCTGGGGGGACTTCCAAGGTGTTTTGTAAAATAGAAGATAACATTTAGATGCATATATAATCATAATATAATCATATATATCATATACTAGTTGATGGTTTCAACCCCTTTGAAACATATTACATAGTCAAATTGGATCAGTTCCCCAAATAGGGATGAACATAAAAAATGTTTAAAACCACCAGCTAGATATATACCGTATATGTATCTGGGTTGGGAGGTTGCAACACAACAACCGAAAACTCCCAACGGTTGGATGTCGGTCCATGGAGTCCCCCTTGATCCCCCCACGAGAAGTTTGCCCGACCGAAGTTTTTTTGGGCGTTTCTCAACCAACCGACCGCGAAAAAACGTACCCCACCAAAACGAAATTTAAAAAAATATCTTTTGGCCTTAAGGCAAACCAATGGTTTTCATAGTCCCTGATCATAAGGCCGGCATTTTCTGGTGGTATCCGCTCATGCTCCGAGTGTTATGAAACTCGGTCGTGTTCTTGTACTTGTACAAGTTAAGAAAAACATTGTTTTTTTTTAATGCTCTTCCGAACACTCATCGTGTTCCGATGTTTTTCAAAAACAACAAAAACTAACAGTTCGATTTAAAAAAAACACAGGGGTCATTACACTACCAACCCAAAGAATGCACTTTTACAAGGGAGATCCCTCAAAATTGCCATATATTTGCTGCATTGTTTGATGTACCTCCAAACGGGTCCCATTTAATGACCCCTGACAACACGGTCGAGATGCATCTGGTGTTGGAACCACGTTGGTAATTTCCAGCCTCCCGACGCGACAGCGAGCTCTCGGCAATAGTGGGGTAAAAAGGGGCCCGTATAAATGGCCCAAAATAAATGGGTAAGCCTGAAAATCAATGGTTGCAAGATGTTTCATTTCGGGGCAATTTGGGCCTATTTTCAGGTGCGAACTTTTTCAGAGAGTTCTGGGATCTAAAAGATTTCCAAGTTTTTTGAACAGCCAAGAAAAAAACTGTCAACAAAAATGCAGACAAGATCAATCTGATTGTGTTTTATTGGAGCTCTTTGCCATTTTTCCTTTCAACAAAAAAAACATATCTCCCATGTAAATAGGTGAGACGATTTCCTCACCTACATTTCCTCCATGAATTTACCATTCATTTCCTACATGAAAGATGTCTATTTCTCCTTTCTTTACCATCAATGTGAGACGATTTCCTTTGAAAAGAATCCAGGGTTTCCCATAACCACCTGAAACCCTGTATCACCAAGGGACTTGCTACCTGTCACTTTTTGGGGTTGATTTTCCCATGTAACAAGGTCCTTATGGTGGACCCTCGAATCTGCCAGATTTTTTACAGTTCCGCGCCTTCGTTGCACCACACGAACAGAGGTACCACACGTCGCAGTACAAGCTGAGCAAAGGGAGCTTCTTCAATGGATTTTTCTGGTTCTTGTATCAGGTGGTAGGTAACATATAATCACCCAACTGGCAGTACTTACCGCTTATATACCATGCATGTATGTATTGCCTTTCAGGGGGTTATTATAATCCCTACCACCTATGAGCAGAACCAGAATAACCCATGATTTCGTGGCGCTTTTTTTTGTTCGAGGAGTTTTCGTCCAGTTGCAGGGATGGGCCCCCACTTAGTAAGTGGTTAGTTAAGGGGATTGCAAGCCATTTATAACTAGACCAACCCTGCTTAGGGGACTTACCAACAATGGCTCTTAAACACTTCCTAACTATTACCCTTCCTCCCATCATCATGGCTCAAGTCAAAAATGGGTGTATCTCCAATAGTAGTTCCCTTAGTTACCCTTCAAAAAGAGCCATCTTTTACTTCCATGATGATTATGGGAGAAAAAGTAAGGCTACACTCTGTAATGTCAACCCTTTCCTAGAAGTAAAACCTTACGAAGTTAGTATCAACCCCCATGATCCCTTAATAAGGCCTTATTTCTTGTGGGGGTGGTGGCATTGGGGGGGAGTGACACCCACATTTTCTTCCTGTGAAACTGTCCCCTTTAAAAAAAAGGTCCATTCATATAATATGTATATATATATATATAGTATGTATAATATATATATATATGTAATATGTATATACATATGATATATATATATATACATATGATATATATATATCGCATTTAAAAGTCCTCTGAACAAGATCTTGAAAAAAAACAAGAACCTCAAACAAACCCCNGTGCCTTGCCTCCCACGACTACATATGATATATATATATCGCATTTAAAAGTCCTCTGAACAAGATCTTAGAAAAAAAACAAGAACCTCAAACAAACCCCAAAAACAAATTGTAAATGCGGTTGTAACAACTCCTATAAATGGCCTTGTTAATAGGTAACTGGGGTGAAAAAAAACCGACTGATAGGAGTTATTTCACCCCATTTATAACTGGATCCAGTAGCAAATCTGCAAACGTGACCTTTTTGGAACGGTGAGTTTACCCTTTTCTTCTAACTCAAAGGTGATTCGTCCCAGGCTCTCAATGTATGGTATATTTACCTTCATTTAGTCCATTTTCATGGGAAATGTAGGTAGATATACCATACATTGAGAGCCCTAGGTCCCTAGGTATGGTATCGATGAAATCTCGAAGAATCAACCGCGACTCACATTTCAAACCACTCTCTGAGTGAGATGGCTGGTCAACCTACTCCCGTCCTAACCTACCCATCTCAGAAACGACGGCTTCATAGGGCCTTATTAAGGGAAACCAATAGTTAATAAGCCCTGATCATAAGGTCTTATTTGTAGGGGAGTATGTTAGAGGGGGAGGGTTAGGTTGACTAGCCATAGTTTTTGCCAGCTGGGTTCACGGGACATCCAAGGTCTTTCCAGTCAGACCAACGACAGTAGACCTGGTGCTACTATCCGGCGAGTGCTTCCGAAAATCATGATGCGGAGGGGGTGGATGGTGATGATTCTGATGCTGGTTGGTGCTAAGCGGTGAGAAGTGGTGACAAGTGGTGATAAGTGGTGATGGTTGATAATGCTTGGTGATAATGATGTTGATCATAACCAAATTTACTACGTAATTGTATTCCATAGTTTTCGTGTGAATATCTCAATTCAAACAACCCGATTTGAGGGCACCCTAACAATAGAAAATACCCCAAGAAGAGCAAGCAGGCTATTTAAAAAAAACAAAATCTTCGCACAAAATCCCTAAAAAAATTGCTGAGACCTGAGCGAATTGACGACAGGAAAAGGGACATTATTGAGATCATGTCTTCCATCAGCTCTTTCACAATTCACAACAAAGGATCATGTCAAGATAACATCTCTTTCACCTCACCGGGTGGTTTTAAGGTTGGTGTATTTTCAATGTTGGCTTAATCTCCTTAATGGGAATCTCCTCTTTTCAATCCAGGTTGTCCTACAATAGATTTTTGTTGTCCCCAACCTGAACTCCGAACTCTCACAGATTGAACCATCAGACTCCCTCACTGCCTGATCCCTAGTCTTGCCACCAGAAACGCAGTAGTTGGGTACTTGGAGGATCATCCCAGTTAGTAAGTGGTTAGTAACCCCTATTTATAAGTAATTTAGGCCATTTGGAAGGGGTCCCACAACCCTACTTACAGGACTTACTAACCATGGTTATTATCCACTTACGTCCGTCCTGGGATGATCCTCCAAGTACTCCCCCACCAGAGATGTTGGTGACTACCAGGAGGCCTTTCATTCTTAGTATATAGATCCCTTTTTTAACGTTCACTGGCCGCCACTTTTACTGGGACCGTGAGCATCCCAAGTTCCCCCGGACCTTTTTTTTGTTCCAGAAAACCCTCTAAAGACTCTTTGCTATTTCGATGTCCCAGGAAGTTGGTAAAAGGTTAGGATCAGTGGGTTATAACCCCAATAGACCTTCGAACGGGACATCCAAGTATCGGAGCTGATACAGCAAAACCACCTACCCCAAGTGCTATGGCTTTGTGTTTTTTTCTCCTGTGACACCGGAAGATCATTTGTAACTTCACAGCTCTTTCACTGCCAACCTCGTCATCGCAGAAGCCAGTACAGTTCATGGTCTCCTGGTAAAAAAGACAAGGAGAGAAACCGTGACAAACTGTCCCGGCGAAAAGGAACGTTTGAACGGAAATGACACCTTAGATAATGCTTCATTTAACCAAGTGACTCATATGTACCCTGGAGGTCCAAAGACCATTAGATAAATAGTCGTTGGGAAAAGACCAGTATTTTAGCAGGGATTTATTTCATCAACAATTTGAGGGGACTGTTCGTTTAATGGTCTTTGACTTCCAGGGTTTATGACTGTGTCCCCTTTTTTGAAAGAGCTCAGGGCCAAGTTTGCTTTCGTCATCTTTCAACAAAAAAAATGGGGGAGAATCTGAAGGGGTCACACCCAATGTTGAAATATGACCATCGTTTCCCTGGATGTCAAAGACCATCTTACTCAGCCAAAGGTCCATTAAATAAAAGTTTAAACTTTATTTTTCCTACTTACTAAATATGGAATCCCCAAAAGTTTAAAGGTTGGCCATTGGCTGAGTCAGCCATTTAAAAAAATCCTCCCCAGGAATTGTTGATGAAATAAATCCCTACTGAAATTTCATTGGTCTTTGACGGAAAGACCATTGAATTATAATGGCCGACTTGGACTCTCAGGGGGTTTGTTTATTTGATTTCAGGGCTTTTTTTTTAACAAATACTGTTTCTCTCATTTCTCTCATATTTGTGTTTTAATCTCATATTTGTTTACAAATACTTTTTCCCTTTAAAAAAATCCACAACAGATTCTGCCCTTCATTTTCTGGTTGGTGGTTTCAACCCATTTGAAAAATATTAATCAAAATGGGATCATTTGCCCAAAGTTCGGGATGAAAAATGAACATGTTTGAAACCACCACCTAGCATTTGTGTTTTAATCTCTCCTTCCATCATTTTTGTCCCTAAAAAAGATCCACAACAGATTCTGCACTTCAGTCTTTCCCCTGCCCCCTCTTTCACCACGTACTAAATTCTTGGGACATCCCAGTATATGCTCATGGGGAATACAGGTGAGCAACACATTTCACCCACCCGAACCTTGCAACTAACCACATAAAATCCATATAAAATCCTGACAAAGAACCTGATTTTGATTCCGAAACTCATCTAAAACTCACCATCCAAAAAAGGCCCAGCAGAACTGCCAAGAAGATTTCATTTAAACTCCGGCCCATCCCATCCCTTTGAAGGCCTTGGCCCCTCCAGGATCGCACTTGTGACCACAATCATTCCTGGGAACAAAAAAAATCGGTACACATTCGTCGGTCGAACTCGTCCTCTTTTCGGTACATGTTGTCGATTTAAGACGTTTATTTTGGTGTTACGAATTTGCGTTTGTTTTTGCACGGCAACGAAATATGTTTGATAAAGCATATGAGCAGCATATGGCATATGGCTTGAAAACCAGGAATGTTGCCGAAGCAAAAAAAAATGGGTGCAATTTTCCACTAACTCTTTTTAGTGACAAATGAATTGGGTCTAGAAGTTTTTCGATCAAATCAAGCCAACAATAGTGGTGCTTAAGAATTTCCAAGCACTATAGACATACCTCAAAAATCCTTAGCAAAAAAATGTGCTTTTCTTGGAACTACACTCCCTTAAACCCAACACCTCGCCCCTGCAAAATGGTGGCAAAGAGACAATCCTTTCCTTTTGCTCTAAAAAAAGCAGCTGCCACCGGTGGCCATCCAGGCATCTTTTAACTCACAATTTCCTTACGGGGAAAGGATTGTCATCAGATCGGTTCATTTACCTTTGATACTTCCATGATAAAAATCAAGTATACCAACATCAACTATCACTTTTTAGTTTATTAATACTCAGGAAGTCCAAAGACGGAACTTTGCCCGTTGGTAGGATCGAGAATCCTTTACATGCATCATCCTAAAGACCAGCCACTTTGTTTGGTCAACTGGACTCCCAGGGAATACCTTACCCGGGTTTACCTTACCTGCCGAGTGAAAAGTTTGGTGGAAAAGCAAGCTTCAGACTTCTTATACCTGTTACATACTCAGCGGGGTTTCACTCCATCCCCCAAAAACTGGGATTTGCATGTTTGATGCTTGGAAAACGTTTTAAAAAAGAACATTCTCCCAAATGGTGGTTTGATAGTGATGAATCCCATGGTACGATCCGTCAAAAATCACCTTAAACAAATCATTGGACCGTCTGATGGAGGGGCTTGAACCTCTATAGCAGGGGTGTATTTTTTTTTTTAGCCTTGCCCTGCGCGCTGCTGCTCCGGTTTGGCAAGCTGGAGAAAAGGAAACACAGATGCGCACGTAGGCGCCGCCACCAGGAACCCCGTTAAGCGAGGTGTTTTATTTATTAGTTGTTGGAGGGTCATTGGGTTTGTGATCTGGGGGTGGTGTGGAAAGAAGTGATTGATGGGTAGCTGTAAATAGTCTAACATGAGTGATAGCCAGTGAGGTGGAGGTCTTCCCCGGGATGATTTTTTGTTGCATTCGATTCGGTCTCTCAAAGCTGAACAAAACACAATGTGATGGAAAGGGTCGTTCGGCGGAGTAGCCAAGCATGTCAATAAAAGTTTGATTTGCCTTTGGAGAATTAGTTGGGCTGGTGTTGTGGGGCGCCCTGCTAGTTCCCAGACTGTAATATTTGAGACACGCGAAATATATGCTGCTTTCACCCCAACTACGCGGCGGAGTAACCGAAAGTAGATACTGTTGAGTCTTCTGAAATGCTTGGGAAGCATGGTTAACGAGTCTAAGCTATAGATGAGGGTAGAGACAACAACAGACTGGAAAATACGGAGTTTGACGCGGATGGGTAACCTGCTGTTCCAAATGGTACGAAGGCTTTTATACGCTGCTGAAGCTAGTCCAAAACGAGCTGTGAGGGCGGTATCGGTTGGTTTCTGCCATGTTATTTGAGAGCCCAAATATTTAGAACAAGTGGATGTTGGAACCGGATCCCCTGACCTAAATACTATATTGTTACCTTCCTGTCCAGGTTGGATGAGGCGCTCGCTTTTAGACATGTTCAGAATTAGTCCATATACCATAGCTTCATGTTCTAAGGCGTGCAACATTGATTCTAGCTGTGGGGTAGTGATACCAAATAGCAAGGTGTCATCAGCATACTCGATGTCAAATATTGGCTTGCCAACTGACCAGGTGTTTGTTGGGGTGCCCGTGCGGAGTAGCCGGTTTTCTGTGTCATGCATAAGAACTGTAAGGAGTAAAATAAATAAGTACGGACTGAGAGGACAACCCTGTCGAATCCCTGAAGAGGCCTGACCGTAGGCTTGCGTACCGTTCATACCTACCGTTGAGAATTGAGGGTTGGTATAAAAGTCTTGTATGATTTCAATATAACCTTCGTGGAGGTTCCATCTTTTTAGCGCGGCAATAAGGGCGGAGTGGTCAATAGTGTCAAAAGCCTGTTTCCAGTCGAGAAAAAGCAAGTGGACAGGCTTGTCTAAAGCTCTAGACCAGTCTTGCAAACGCCTAACCAAGAAGAGGGGCTGCGTTGTGCTCCTTGCTGCACGGAATCCATATTGGGTGGAGCGTATTGATGAATCTAGTTCATCGGCAATGCGCTGTTGTAGAATTGACGCGTAAACTTTGTAGAGGACGGGGAGTAAGGAAATAGGTCGGTAGGAAGCAGGGTCGTGGTCTGGCCCTTTCCCTTTGTAGATAGAGACTACAATTGCAATTTTCCAGGTGTTTGGTATACTGCGCTCTTTCATGCATTGGTTTAATAGCTGTAACAACTTTGTTTCACCGAACATATCAAGCGCTATGAGCATATCAGGGGTAAGGGCGTCGTGCCCAGGTGCTTTACCTTTCTTTAGTTTTTGAATGGCGGATGTGACTTCTTCCGGGGAGATGGGGTTGAGGGGATTTGCGGGGCCCATTCGCATCGCTGGTCGTTGTTGGATATTGGAGAGCTGTTCTGAGGTGATGTTTTTAGGGGCCCATTGCACGTTTTCGTAATGATCGCGAAATGCTTCGTGTGTTTGTGACCAGGGGACTGCTTTACCGTTCTGTTGTAATCGGGTGCGGCGCTCTGTGAAGCCTTTGCGCTGCCTGCGCGCTACCTGCCACATGTTGCGATTGTTGTGGGTACTATCGCTTGCCAGCTGTTGATGGATCCACTTGAGTTTATCATGTCTAGCGGCTTTTTTGGCCTCTTTAAGTTTAGCGTTTGCTGCGGGGTCATCGATGGCAAGAAGGCTTCGGGCTGAGGTTAAGAGCTGTAGGGTGTTTGCTGAAATCCAAGGCTGCTTGGGTTTTCTACGAGCTTGGCCGAAGGCAGTGGTGGCCGAGTGTACGATAGCCGTGGTTAGTTGCGCGGCGGCGTCGTCAATGTTGCTGTGTGTTTGTGGTTGTTGCACTGCTGCGGGCTGCGCTGGGATTGGTGGTAAGCTGGGCCTGTTATATCGTCCGCCAAAGGCGGTTTGTAGTTGTTTACCTGCATCTGCTAGCCGGTCGGCTCGCTCATTGCCTTGGTTTCCGGTATGTCCCTTAACCCACTTCCAGTTTACGTGTGTTTGAGCTGTAAGTTGTTGGTGAAGGGAGCGCGCGGTTTGAACCATATTTTTGTGCCGCTTGGCTCTCCATTGTCCAGTGATGACTTTTTGGGTCCATTGACTGTCGTAAACAAAAGTGATTGAGGAGGGTAGATGTGCTTCGCTGGAGAGTAGTGAGATTGCGCTTTCAATCCACGCTGAAAGTTCACCGGTATTGTTACTGCCAACTTGGGCGCCTAGATATCCGGGGTTTGCGGCGTCGGTGATTACTGGGCCTGCGCTGTCTGTGAAGTGGTGGTGATCTGCTGTGAGGGTCCAGCCCCAGCCTGCTGGCGTGCGCGCGGAGCATTTGCCGTGTGTGCCCGAGCCATCCGTGTAGCCTGTTACTTCAGGTTCGGTTGGAGGGGGTTCATTACTGAATGCTGGGGTCAGGGGGCTAAGCTCGGCGCGAAGCAAGGAGTTGAAATGTGAAATGCGTGGGTCGTCT